>BJCM01200846.1:0-12091 GCA_018326385.1 Flaveria bidentis | reverse complement strand
AAGAATGTATTCCAAAACAACAATCAACACATAGCACATTCGTAATAAACATATTCCAGCCCTAAAGGTCTGATTTTTACCTTAATGAAATGAGTTTGAGAGCAGATAATCACGTTCAAAGGCTCTTGGATGGATTGGAATTAGTAGAGAATCAAGATAGAGATGAGATGAGGATGTATGGTGGCCGATTTTAGGGTTTTTGGTGGTGGTGGGAGTGATCGGCCGAATTCAAGGGAGGAGGAAGGAGATGTGGCTGATTTTTCTTTTATTCTTTTTCTTTGTTTGATGGGGAATTAGGGTTTGCAAAAGTGGTATGCATAGTGTTCATGGCCCATGGGTTGGTTTGTGGCCTAACGGGCTCGGGTGCCGGGATTTTATTCGTTTTTGATTCGTTTTCACAAACACTATGAAGTCTAATTTTTATTTGGACAATCATAATCCTTTTTGCTTATTATTCAACTATTGAGAACTTCTTTTGGTTACTAACACGCTAACTTGACCAAAATTAAAAAGGGTTTAACGGAGTCGAGTCTTGTTATTAAAAAAATCTGCCTGAAATTTCTTGGGTGTCACACTAATGTATGTTAGATTTGTATAAAATAACCAAGTCATCATTTTACAAACATAAGAGGTTATTTGTGTAATTTACTCAGCTTAGAAAAACATGCGAAACTCATCTCCTCTCTCTTTCTCTCATTTGTCAAATCTCCCTCAACCCCTCTCCCCCCAAACTATTAGACTATATAATTATTAGGGTGATTAGTATAAACTTACGAGCCAATTAGGTGTAGGGTTTTAATTATGTTTTAATTAGTGACTAAACCTACCAATAATATTAATCAAGTCTTTTAAAATCTTACATGGTATCACAACCACCCTATGCTCTCTACCACCTCCGCCACGCCACCACAAAAACATAAAACCTTAGCTGCCATCGCCCCGAGAAAAACCCTAGATAGGGCGGCGTGTGCCGTTACTGTCGTTGCCACCCTGTCTGGCCACCATTCGTTCCTTTTAAAGATTCACTGTTCAGATTTCCTAATCTTCTTTTATGTTTTGATATTTAGCTTTTTGATCGAAGGTCACAACCTTCTATTCTACTATTTGTTGTCGGTTCCATATTGTTACCTTTGATCCTTGCAACCTTACGATCTTATATCCTTGCAATCTTGCGATCTCATTTACTTCCAACCTTTTTGTCGCAGCTTGACCATAGTCGTCGGTCCTCACCTTGTCCCCCTGCATTATTATGAAGATTTTTTATCGGTTTTATCTCTCTTATATTAGATCTGATATTTCATCATAATTCTTTTTCTTTCTTTTTAGCCGAACCACGATCACTGGCCACTGAAGTACGTCTCCTGGCCACGGTTATCGGCTTTCGGTATGACACACCGCCGCATGACATAGGTGTCTGTTTTTTCTTTTGTTCTGCCGACTACTCTTAACATCATTTTGCTCTCAATCTAACCTTGATTTAAAATGGTTAGATTTTAAAAAACATGTGTGAACAACTAGCTATTTGTTACACTTTGTATTGGAGTTTTTTCCTAACCTTAGAATGTTTAAAGTAAGATAATACCGTTAAAAAATAAGTGTTACTTATCTTGCCCGTATTTATTTTTCCTAACATGAAAATTTTTGTAAAATTGAAATTTGATAAATCAAGGCTTTAATTGAATTTTGGTTTGAACTTTTCTTCTTGTTTGTAAGCTTTTTACATCAATTATTTGAAATGAGTACAAAGCCAAAATAGTGTGCGGGAAAAGAGTACTAGAATCCATGTTTAAGAATAGTACCAAGACAAACTAATATAACATAATTTTTATGACTTTACACTTTTGTCTTTACACGTAAACAAGTTACGATCACCTCAACCATAAGCACGTCGAGAGAGCCTTATAAACCGCTTCACAGCAAGCTCAAAGTGCTGATTGCGACAGACGTGTTAAAATTTCTAAGGCTTAATATACTAGTTACTCAAGACATTTATACCGTGCTAGGCGACAAGATAAGTTAAATTTGTATTCATAAAATGAAAATATCATTTGGAAACTCTCTCTCTCTATATATATATATATACACTATATATATATATATTTATATATATATATATATATATATATTTCTTTATATTTCTAAATGAAAAATCGATTATAATAAAAATATTTCTATAATTAGAAGCCAACAAGTACCAAGGGAACCATAGTTCAGGTGGTACGGTTCGGTCGACATGTGGTGGCTGCAACATCCACGTTATCATCTTTCCCAAAAACAAATTTAATTGATACAAGAAGCAGAAGAAACATCTTTATAGTTTTTTTTAAACTCAGTTTGAAACTAACACTAATACTCGAGTGAATTTTGTTAATATGAAATATCAACCGTTTATATTGATTTTAATACTCTTTGACTAATTGACCTATAGACATCATTAGAAAAGAAACTCACCAATGTTAAAAAAATCTCTTTGAGTCAGGTTTTAACCTGAGACTATAAGGGTTCTTTTGTTTTGCGGATTGTTTTGTAAAGAAACTAAAATTAGAATTGAAATTTTGTTAAATTTGATAACGTGTTTTGCAGGTCAATTATGAGTGGAATTTGAATGTTAATTTTGAACTTTTCATTGGAATGTTAAATATTACATGGGTAAGTAAAATAAATCTGAATTCCAATGAATGAAAAAAAAATCTAATTCTAATTCTATCCATTAACAACCAAATAGGATTTAGGATGATTTTTTTTTCAATTTTAATTCTAATTCCTGAGAAATCTATAAATCAAACAGAAGCTAAAGATATCAAATTTAAACCAGCACTCTCATGTAGTTTGACCTGAAGTCCTTTGGTGAAACATCGTTATAGTTATAGTTAACTGATGTGTTTTGCAACTAAATAGTTAATAGTTTAAATTTTGTAAGACTAATGTAATGATGTATTTGTTTTAAAGTGTCTAGGAATTGCTATCTAGAAACAAAAAGTTAATTATATTTTACAATTAATTATCTAAGGGTAACATCGATTGGTTCGATAATATACTAGTTCACCACCAACACATCACAACAACATGTCCTTTTTCACGTCCATAATAACACGAACACCAACAACAACATAAATATTAACAAATTTGTTGTTAAAAAACATATAATTACAACCGATTGGTTCGATCATATATGGAACTACAACTCTATCGTGTAATATATTTTCTTCTTGGTTTCTTGTTAGACAGTGAATATTAATAAATCAATTGTTAAAAAAACATGTAACTACAACTTTTTTTTATTGTTGTTGCTTGGAGCTTTATGTCTTTCTTTTATTTTCGATTTTTTTTGGCATTTCCTTTTCAAAAAAGTGAAAAAGGGAACCTTAAAAAAATAAGAAACCAATCGGGAATCGGCTCAAACGAAGTATAATTAAACTCATTTCAATGGAGTTGAAACCGGCTAGTCAAACACTAAATAGAGTTTAGAATTTAGCTTTAACTAGTATTAAGTCACTCGCGTTGCAGCGGGTGCGGAAAACAATGTCAAGCAACATCAATGACACACCACTATTAGTAACCACCGACACTAAAATAACTCGTATTAAAAAAATTAAAACAAAAATAAAATAAAATCGAATAAAAAGTAGAAGTAAAACTTTGACCTATGCAATTGAAATGCAAAACATCTAAAACAATTAATAAGTAAGTTGATATAGGACTAACGCCTAGCGACAGACCGTTAAATGGGGGAAATATGTGTAAAAATATTGAAATACACACGCACGTTGCGGCATGTTAACTCGTAAAAATTGTACTGATACATAAAACGAAAAGTTTTTGAAATAAGAAAAATATAAAGGACCAAAGTTGAAAGTAAAAAAAAACATTAAGGATAAATTATAAAGATATACAAATATTGGATTAAAATTAAAAGTTAAAGATTTCAATAAAAGACAAAAGGTAAGGTGAGTACAACTCACTTAAAAAATGATACAACCTATTATGAATAACCAAGTTGATAATTAATATATATATAATGATTAGAGACTAGCTTTAGGGTTTAGAGTATGTTTAATCTCTAAGGTTTATTTTTGTTTCAAATTTTCTGGTTTAAGGTTCAACGAAGGGGTTCAATTCCAACGTAATTCAATTGAGTTATACGAAGTTTTTTAACCTAAAAACTAAACCCTAAACTAAACCTCGAAGTTAAATTCTAAAGACGCAAGAAAAATCCTAAAATTTAACTCTAAATCATATGTCAGTTCCATTGTCACTGAAATGAGTTAATTTGAAGTTCGTTAATTTAAGCAGATTCATAATCGTTTTCTAATTATAAGGTTCCCTAGTGATCCTACCCTATATACGATATGTTTGGTGTAGACGAGAAAATTTGAATATCGTGGATATTAATTATTAAAGTTTTCAACTTAATTAATTATTTTATCAAAACCACGTTATTTGGACTACAAACATTGAATCAGATCTAAGAGATTCTCTACGTGGCATCTTGCCATTCAAATTGTTACACGACACAAGAATAAAAAATCACATGATTCACACTTGATTCTTAAAAAAATCATGTGGTTAAGTTTCTTAATTAGTTTAGGATTTGTTATGTTTTACTAAAGGTTTGTTTGATTTATTCAAGCTTATATAAACTAATGGTTCAATTATTAATTTGTTCAACTTATCAATGGCTTTAAAGCTTATTGAAGTCTTTTAAAACTCCACTTAATTCATATGTGTTTAAATAATTTAGTTCAAAATAAAGCCTTTGAGGGCCTAATTAATTGTAATAATTATAAGAAGTGGTGATGGTATGTAAGGTGTTGTAGAATTAAATTTAAATTAGATGATTAACCCTCGAAAAAAGTTGAGCTTTATAGAAAAAATATCGTAAAATATTGTGATAGTATGTTGCTATATTTGCCATATCACCTCACGGCAATTGTAATATGTGTTTTAACGTTTAATCTACACTAAGTATATATATGGTTTCTTCATAGTTTATGTAAATATGTAAGCAAAATGTCACATTTACAAATGCTTAGAATCATTTAACTTTGAATGGAAAAAGACTATCCTTAAAAGTATGTACAAAGAACCATTAAAAGTTAACGAATTTTAACACGTTTAAAAGTGTGTAGCTTTTATATGCTTTTAACTAAAAGTCTAAAACTTTTATGAGCTATTTTAAACTTAAGAGTTTTAAGTAGTTATTGTGTGTGTATATAGGGGTGTTCATCGAATCGAATCGAGTCGAATTCAAGTTAATTGAATCGAATGAGTCAAATTTTGAAAATTTCAAACTGGATTCAAATTTGATTCAAATTCAAAAAAGATTAAACGAATTCGGAACTTTCAAACATGATTCAAATTTGTTTCGTATTCGAAAAAAGTTCGAATTCAAATCAAATTTGAATTATTCGATTCGTATTTGATAAAAATAATAACTGAATAGCATTTTCAAAATTCATTCGATAAATCCAATTTCAAAATGCTCAAATATATAAAAAGAGCGTAATATATGAAATATTATAAGTTTCAAATATATCAGAAGATATCAATTAGGCTTTAACATTTTAGATTATATATTTTTTAAACTTTTAATTTTTAATTTCTTATATGCATATTACTAAATTAATAAACAAAATAAATAAATGTATGTGCGTATATTTGTAATTTGAATTTCGAATCAAATCAAAAATCACAAACTCGCAATTTGAATCGAATTTCGAATCAATAATTTTCGACTCGAATCGAATTTCGAATCAATAATTTTCGACTCAAATTGATTTTTGAGTTTTTTGAATCCGATTTGAATATTATACACCCCTATGTGTATATAAGTGTAAAAGTAAAATAAATAAATAGACACTATACCACACATATTTCTTTAACTTTATCACGTATCAACGTAAAAGTAAAATAAATAAATAAGCAGTATACCATATCCATCACTTTATAGCAATAGCCTAGAGGTATGCAAACAATTATAAGGTATCATGTCAATCTAGTGGTTGTTTGTTGAAGTGTCAATTAGAAACCAAGGAAATTGCAATAGTATGTTGATTCTCACATACTTTGACGTAATTTTTAACTCATTAAAGGTAATAGCCCCATTTCAAGATAACTTTGGTCAAGATCTGATATAAGATCATAAGACAAAGAAAAGAAAAATAAAATTCATGTGTGCTCTTGATGTTACTAGTGTGCATACGATTCCGCCAAATCGTGATAGTAATCAGAGATCCAACCTTTCATGATTCTGACTTCTCTCTTTCTTACGTCTCGAAGCCATTGTGGATCTTCATTTGTTGCAAATCTTAGGTCGACATGATGTGCCCCTACCATGGCATGAATACACCAAATTATATAAGAAAAGGGTTTAGAAAAAAGTTTTCGGAGCTAGGGTTCTTTATGAGAAGAGTCTCTCTTTCTCTAGAGATAAGAGAAAGGTTTGTCCTCGACATACCTTCCCCAAAACCAAGTAGCTCCGCTAAGTTGAGTTTGAGCTAAGTATGATATTTTATTGGATATGTTCGGTTTTGTTGTTATAAACGAATATTGTAATCCAACCCAAATATTTCACATACCTTTTTTCTCAACTAGGGCAATAACGCTTTTCGATATACTCTTTAGCACCCTGTTTGCGTTTAAAAATACACAAAGATACGATGAGTTCTTACACACACGAACATGACTGAAATTATCAAAGAGGGAAAGAGAGATACCCGCCACCACTCCACGGGTCACGTAAACCATTGAAGAATATGATATTGCTAGCGAAACGCTTTAATACTCTGGTAATGTCCTATTTCGTTTATAAACACAATATTAAATTAACTAATCACTACTTATAATCTATATTACTGACATATAAATTATTCAAATTTATAATTTAGCATATAATAAAGAAGAAATTAGGGGAAAAATGTATACATACATGACCACCAAATTCTGTTGTAATCCAATTGGGCCTGGACTGGACCTCATAAGCTATTTCACAATATTGAGAATGGGCCGTGAGGTTGTATGTTGAGGCCGGAAATATACTCTCTTTGTTATTTCCAGATGTTGGCATCACCATCTCTGTGCAGGCCTGGCCCAAATCATATTAGTATGTAGTTTGACTTTTCAAGGTCAAAGCAAATATTATTGTTAAAGTTAACTTGTTAGTACTTATATGAATACATAAGCAACATTTGATATTATGTTAGTTATTAAAGAAATGTATGCTTCTATTTAATTTTTGAAAATAATGAAAATAAGTGGATACCTGCCATTGCCATCCGCCGAGGTCGTGTGGATCGGAGTCATCAAGAAGGTCAAAACATGAAACGTCGCCGGTGTAGTTGTAGTATATGTTAGCCGCGTGATACAACTTTGCAAACGTGTTGTTTCCAAACTTAGGGTTGTCGATCGCCTTGCACATCTATATGGTTAAATAGTGTTAGTGAACTCGCTTTAATTGATTTAAAAAAAATGTTACCTCTCTCTTATTAAACTAATCACAGTGTAATTTGTTCACTACTAGAAAATTCAATTTCACTAGCAACAATATGTCGATGAATCCGTGATAAACCCATTATGAAAATATAAAAATATAAATATAAATATAAAAATATAAAAATATAAAAATAACAAGCCGACAATCGGTCATTGACAATTTATATGATGTTTTTTTTTTTGCGAAAAGGTGTTTTTTCTTTTTACTTTTCTATTTTTTAACAGCAACGTTTAATTAATTTTGAACTTTTGCTATTGAATACCAACCCTAAGTGACACTTTTTAATAATTTAACACTACATATGAACTCCCCATGCATATACGTATGTACGTACATCCATACGTAACATTATACGAACATATGTACATAATCGAAACTCGAAAGAATCAAACAAAATACCTCTTTGACCGGATAAGCCGGCATTGGAGCAAGAAAATTAGACGGCGTTGGATAATCCGTCATTGCCGTATATACAAATGCTTCTGAAAGCCAACCTCCAACATCACCTCCGTCAATTTTATTTCTGCAACACATGTTTATTTCAAATGTTTAGATAAGTTTGTAATTTTTAGAATATGGGGACTAAATTTGAAATATTTTCAAACCACAGGGACCATTTTTTGCTATTTTCTCCACTAACATTTAACAATTACAAAATTTCTTTTTATTTTATAACTGAACCAATTAATATAATGTAACTGAGTTTGATAACATACTTGCATATATGAAATGACTTTCGAAGCAACTCGAGTCCCTGATGCGTGCTAGCCGTCTCCACGATTTGTTCCCACGACCCCTTTAGTACTTTGTAACAGTTCTCGCTCTCACTCTTTTGAATATAACAAGACGTTAAATGATAATAATTACGCATATTACATGCAATGACAAACTAGATAGGGTCCGGTATTTGTTGACTGAAATTAATATGTATATAGTAATAAGAATATGAAATGTCTAACGTTTTTTAATAGCCCCTCAGCCCCCACCCCCACCCAAAAGAGAAAAAGCTTTAATGTGACACTGAGTTGAAAATTTCTAATTTCACGTACGAATTTGTAGACAGACAGTTATTATGATCCGAAAGTCGGGTTTTTGTATATTTTAAAAACATAACTAGTAAAATAGGTAAAAAGAACATGGAATATATGGTAATTAAAGGGGAAATATATTACCCTAAAGTCTTGTGTGATTATATTGCTGAAGCTATATTGAGATGTAATATTCTCAAATTGAAGGATAGGTGCAGAAGATGCCAATGCACCAATAGCTACATGTGGGTACTTTAGCCTGAACCATGCTGCCAACACTACATAACAACAAAAATAACCATATACACTTTTACTTTATGCAATTTTAAATTTATAATAATACAAACACATAATACAAAACGATAATTTAAAAAGATTAATTAGATAAAGAAATCATACTTCCACCATAGGAACCTCCAAACACAATAACAGGAGAATCAATGGCTGTCAAATTTATCTTGAGATCAACAATGAGTGTAGCATAATCAGCCAATGCTTGTGTTGAACTCAAGTATCCAAGAGTCTTTGAATTCTTGTATGCTTTCTTTTTATCACCACCATATGGTATTGATTTACCATAGTACCTATGCTATAATCAATCATACTTTTCAATTTTTAAAAATCAATAACTAATTTGAAGTTAGCAAATGAGGATGAAAAAAATACTTACCTCTATGAACACGAGAAGGGCTTTGAATTCAGGCGCGATATCATACATGAAGCCAGTGTTCTGAGCAAACCATTCGATATTTCCTTCATTCCCTGTGTATACGAAGATCGGGGCATTGATCTTGGGACCACCCCAGAAGGTGTCATTGACCAGGTATCGTTGTTGGAACGTCTGGTAACTCTGAGGATTGTAATTGAAGTGATCGAGAATTTGTGTGAAGTATTTTGTTTTGTAAAGCTTGTTATTGCTAGGTTGAGATCGCGATTCGGGGTGGATGATTGAAGAAGGGAAGTACCTAGGTTGAAAATTAGCCAAAGATGAAGGAATATTTTGCAAAAATAGTAGTGTAAAGAACAAGGGTAGTAGCATCCATGGTGCCATTGTTGGTTCTAATTAGTTTCTCAAGAGTCAAGAGAAGAGCTTATAAGGTTGTATGAGTTTAGAGAAGGTGAAGTTTTTTATTAGGACAAATCCTCAAAAAGTACAAGTCTTGATGCATGATGTACAATTTGTTAGTTATAATTATGTTGTTGTGGATTTTGGTATGATTGATTTGAAAGTAACATTTGGACTTTAATTAGGCAATTTGGTGACGCTTGTGGCAAGAAAACAAAAGGGTGTAGACTATAGAGAGTGGACCTTTTGATTGGTTCATATTGGATTAAGCTTAAAAGATCCTTTTTATATGGACAATATTAATTTCTTTAAAACATGTCTAAGAGTTGTATTATATTTCTTTATTAATATAAAGTACAATATAGTATAATTATAATATTTTATTTATGTATACATGTTTAGTATTTTTATTAATAGTTTCATGTAGTTTGTTTTATTCATTAGTATTCTAGGGAAAGGGTTAAATATGAAACGTGATTTCTTAGGTAGCCGACTTTATGATAAAATAAAAAGAAAAAAAAGACTAAGATTGTGGTTTAATGTATAAAACGTAGGAAAAGTAGGTGAATTGGATACATCAATCTAAATTCATCCCATATATTATTAGAATAGAAGTTATCTATCTTATTCAAGAAATTTAACTAACCTAAACACTACCCGTGTAAATTATTTTTTTAGACAAATCAAACGAGCTGATGGGTTGTTAACATTAAATGGATTGTAAATTGATCGACGAGTTATACAAACGGGTTGAAACAAATGAGTAAAACAGATGACCTTGTTATTCGTTTTATCTTTTATTTTTGAACCCCTAGAAACAAGCCGGCCCGTAACTAAAAAGATTAGACACAAAACTCAAAACTTTATTGTATTTAAGCAAATTTGATTTGAATAACACAAACTCTGACTAGTAGATAATAATTTATATTGGTAATTTGACCAAAGATACTACTAAGTATTCCTTCTGATAACAATGACAATTTGACTCGTATAATTATCATAGATTTATGCGTTATTTATACTTGATTTTCACTCGATTTGATTTAAATACAATTTATAATCTCCGTTTCTCATTTTGCTCACAATTATAATCGTGAACGCAATCAAATGAAAATCTATGATAATCATGCAAGTATAACTATTTTTAAAGGAAAAAAAAAAGTAAAACTTAAAAATATCATCAGTTAAAGTTTAAATTATTGAAATAAAATGTTATCTATTTTCTTTATCATCTTACATTCAACTATGATACTATGATACTCACATTTTACACCCTGTAACAGGCCTACTACAGTCGCACAAACCGATTCCATGAGCTATTTGAGCTCTATCAAAAGACTATTGGGCCAGCCCAATACGTTTTTTGGTTTCTGCTTGTAAAGTGTAAACTATTATCATACCACCATAGTATATATCAAATATCAACTATCAACTATTAAATAAACAGTACGAGTGGGGGTGTTTATTCAAATCGGGTCAGGTCACGAACATAAACGTTGATTGGTTTACGTTTAGAAAAATTCAATGAAAAATACCTTAAATTATTTTTTTTCAAAAGTATCACTTGACGATAAGGCGCTCAGATAACTTTCTTCTAAATCTCGATAAACCTCATAAATAAAATCAATTAATATGTTTTAGTAAATATTTAATCAATTTTTTTTATTATTCAATTGAAAAATTAAAAGACAAAAAAAATTAATTAGGTTAAACGAGAACATATCTGCTATAAAGTGTGAATATATAAGATGAAGATGATTGGATCACGTGTCAATATTTTGATTGGAATATGAGAACATATAATAATCAAAAAAAAACTTTAGGTCTTGATTTGTAGCCACACGAAGCATCAAAGCAGACATTGCAATTTGCTAATCTTCTGCTAAAGTCACTAATATTGTCTTTGCAAACGACAATTAGTAAGTAACGTTTCTTTAATTAAGGTAACTTTTAATTGAACTTTCTGACTTGTGAAATGATCAATTGATAATGGAGTAATGAAAAATAAGCTTTTGATTAACTATGCATGCTTAATAGATTAATACAAAACAAACTAGATTGGTTAATAGATCTTAGACTTATGAGTTTTACCAAAAACAAACTCTTAGTTTAATTGTAAGTGGGTTAAAGATTTTAAAGATAATTATATGGATTTAGGGGTTCGTAAAGTTTTTTTCATGAGTCACTATTCAAAAAATCATGGAGTCAAATAAAAAGTTGTTATAACGCGTTACATATAAAAAAAAGTTTTTGTTGGGTCGGTTGACACTACACACATCACGCCACATCACATACCCACCAATCATATTTTATCATGTTATACCACACTATATCACAAGATTTGAAAAAAGCATTCATGCCATAATTAAGAAAAGACTTTATAAAAATAAACAAATTATAAACTAAATGTAAAACTACATTAAAATAAAAAATAAATATAAAATACTATAAATAGAATACTAAAACTAATAATTTATAAATCAAACTATCAACCACGTAGCTAGA
>BJCM01200844.1:0-28249 GCA_018326385.1 Flaveria bidentis | reverse complement strand
GTATCCCGTGTATTACACGGGTTGAATAAATAAAATAATAAATAATTAGTAATAAAAATTTATAAATTACAAAACCATGTTTGAAGATAAAATATGATTATAATTGCATATGAATAGTTATTTCAACTAATAAATAATAGATAAGCTTTAGACAGACATATATATAATTAAATAGATTGTCTAGTTAAACATATTATAGTTAGTAATAAACACGAAAAGTTACAGTACGATATTTTAATATATGATATGTATAAAATTATATATACGTACTTGTTTAAGAGATAAAACAATTATACTATTTGTAAATCTTATCTATATAGTTTCATTTTTAAATATTTATTTTAAGATTTTATTATAAAATTTTATTGTTTATAAAAATCTTTTTATTAAAAACTCAAGTTTTTAATTATTCTGGTTGTTTTAATAAAACTACTTTTATAAAATTCCATATTTTTCTATAATTATTTTAAAAAAGAATGATTTAAAATATTTTGTTTAAAAAGGTTCAATGTTTGAAAAAATATATAATTTTAATTTTCTTAATAAAATTTATTTTTAAAAACATACTTTGATTTTAAAAAAATAAAGATGAGAGAGAAAAATATATCAATTGACCAAATTAGTTTTTATGAAAAAATATAAATTGTTTGAGTGTTTAAATTACTTTAATACCCTTTTGGAGGGAAAATAAAATGAGAATGTTTAGAAAAATGACAAATGTCAAAAAGATGGTTTAAAAATATAATAAGTGACAAAAAAAACCTTATTTTATTAATATCTATAGATTAACTTTTCTGACGGTATAAATAGCTATCGTATAACTCCACTTGTTCAATAGGAAAATACAAAAAGAAAATTAGAAACTTTTCTAAAAATATTAATCATTAATGATTGTTTTGGAATTTAGTTTCTTTATAGTTAAATTGAATTTAAATTAAATAAATATATGAGAAGTATTGTTAGGTAGGTTGAACCTCTTTTAGATATGAAAAGTTGATTCTTCTGTTACAAAACTGTAGTTGCAAGTCACAAGAGATAAAGAGATCCTACCTCAAAAGAGATCGAGACTTGGTGATTGTTTCTAACATTATTATTTTAAATATCATCATATTAATAAATCAAATATAATATAATAATTAACGTCTTCTTTTAAAGGAAACTAGAAATAATAAATTTAATAACGTTGGGTATAAGTAATTTAGTGTTTGTATCCAAATTAGTGAAAGTTCTATTTTAATGCAACCGGAGTACTTGACCTAACAGCACTAAGCAAACCTTGAGCCCTTAACCTCATACTAAAATAGCAACTATCACCTAGGAACGAGATTTTTAGGCAAACACGGTTCAACCATATTTTACTGACAGATACTATTAAAACACATAATACATTTACAGGAATCCAACAATATTTTTATTAAAAAAATACTTGTCAAAAGAAACAAACGTTGGTAATATTTCAGAACAGTTTGTCGGTGATAACTCGGTAAACATTCCATCATTGACCCATTGGTAATAATAACATGTAAATTATCATTAAAAAAACCCTAAGTTGTCCTATCGGTGATAATCTTCGCTATTCGCTGACGATCCCTCAATTCTTAATCTACATAGTGTTTTCCGACAACAACCTCTTTCATCGAAACTTGACAATTGATCTTGCTCCCAGTTGATGTTATAATGAAACGAAATGAAATGTGTTGTAAAGATTTTAAATGATATAAAATGCAATGCTTAAGCTTCACTCTTACTCCATCTCAAAAAACAAAATCATAATCATTTTACTTTCCATTACGATCGATCAAGATATATAATAACTTTAGTGTGACACACAATATCATAATCTCTCTTCGATGGGCACCTCTCTTTCTTATGTTGTCACCATTTTTATCTTTTCATTGGCATTTATTGTTCTGTTGTATACTGAGAGAATCAATTTGGTATCTTCATCCACTCTTTTCAGCTCTTGTGCCAAAAAAGGGGTTCATTTAACCTCCATACAAGGTCTTATTTTAGCGATTGTAAACCCTTTTGATTACATTTTCATAATTCTATCGGGTCTATCTTTGATAGAAGCCGTTGGTAATGTTTTGTCGATAATAAGTAATATTCTAGTAGCGCGTCTGGCTTTTTTTCCCCTTTAATTTTGTTTTACTTAAAGCGTGCTTAAATAATTTAATATTTTTTTTTTGTTTTAAGAAGGTGATAGAAATGCTACGGTGGAAGAAGATAGATTGAAGGCTATTGTAGATGACAGATTCATCTTTGACCCTGATGAATGCGATGTTACTCGAGGAAAATGGGTCTACAATCGCTCATTTGAACCCTTGTATACTGATCTTTCTTGCCCCTACCTTGATCGGCAAGTCTCATGTGTTAAGAATGGCAAAAACGATACCACTTATCGCCAATGGGAATGGAGGCTTGATGATTGCATCCTTCCCAGGTTTGAAACCAACTTTTTCAATTTTCGTGTATGTTATATCAGTGATTACAATATACGTGTTTTCTAACTATATTTCTGGTTTATGATGACTTAATGGGGTGTTAGATTCGATGCAAGACTCGCACTTGAAAAGATACGAGGAAAGAGGGTAATGTTCATAGGAGACTCTTTACAAAGAGGGCAATGGCAATCTTTCGTATGTTTGGTTGAATTCCTCATACCGAAAGATCAGAAATCAATGCGACGAGGAAAAGTTCGTTCCGTTTTCAAAATAAAGGTTAGAAACAATGAATCTCAATGCTTTTGGTTAAAACATCTCAAGTGTTAACGATCGAGAGGTTGGTTGGTTGGTCGGTTTGTTTGAACAGGATCACAATGCAACCATCGAGTTTTATTGGGCGCCATTTTTAATAGAGTCAAATACAGATTTGAAAATAATAGGAGACCCGAAGAAGAGAATACTGAGAGTAGATTCGGTCGAAAAACACGCCAAACATTGGGTTGGAGTCGATGTGCTCGTTTTCAATACCTATGTTTGGTGGATGACCGGCACCAAGCTCAAATCCTTGTAAGTTACCAACCACCTTATACTATATAAGCAGACAATCAATCAATCATGTTTCAAAAATGTATTTTAGATGGGGTTCATTTGCAAACGGCGAAGATGGTTATGAAGAACTAGATGCTCCAGTTTCGTATAGAATAGCTTTAAGGACATGGGCAAACTGGGTTGACTCGAATGTCGATCAGAACAAAACGCGTGTTTTCTTCACCACCATGTCCCCTACTCATCAAAGGTTAGACCTCAATCACTCTGCAAACTGTGAGTTTTCTTTTAAAATGCATGCATTTGATTTGACATTGTGTTTTTAAACGAAAAGGAGTGCGGACTGGAACAACAATGGAGGGATAAAGTGCTTCAATGAAACCGAACCAGTAAAGAAGAAATGGCACTGGGGAAGTGGGTCAGACAAGAGGATGATGAGCGTTGTGGGAAGCGTGGTGGGGAAGATGAAGGTTCCAGTAACTTTGATCAACATAACACAGTTATCAGAATACAGAGTGGAAGCTCATTCATCGATTTACACAGAACTCGGAGGAAAACTGTTGAATGATGAGCAAAAAGCCGACCCGTTCAAATTTGCAGATTGCATACATTGGTGTTTGCCAGGAGTTCCTGATACTTGGAATCAGATATTTCTTGCATATTTGTAAAAAAGAATATATAAAAAGGCAGGTGAAAAACAGAGTAACAATTCACCATCATCTGCAGCTAAATCAGCTAAATCTGTTGATTTGATTGATCTTGTTAGTGAGTGAAGGATACCAAAGAATTAACTGTAAATGTGATTGTTTTACATTGTTATTCTTTTTTTTTCAAAATGTTAGTTAATTTGATATTTTTAGCAGAATAATTATAAATTTAATCAATTAATTTAAATTAAAACTAAAAATCAAAAGAATAGAATGCAAGTTTGTAAAATGTATGTATACTGATATGGAGAGTCAACCATCAGGAGTTTTATATACTGTTATATAGATTAACAGTATATGTTAAACAAAAAAGATCTTTAAGATAAGTATAAGTTGATATTTGGTATGTTTCAAAACTTGAGCAGCCTAAACAAACAGATACTTATTCCTCGGTATCCAGCGTCAACTCTTTTGCAGGTTTATTCAACTCATGATCAGCAGTTATGTGCTAGTTTGAGTACGAGTGAATGTTTATCTGGGAAAGTGCTTGAACCTGAGTTGTAGGGTATATATGCTCACTCATCTCTTGGGCTTCATGCAAGCTCATATTACTTCATCAACACATCACCACCTGAGAGAAATTGCACAGATAGATTAAATTATACTTCCCTTGGCAACATACAACCCTCACGGCATTAAGTACAAGTTACTATAGCATTATCGCTGTTGATTGATCGATTATTAATAATGTTCAAGGAGAGTGTCATAACAGATGATCTTAAGTCGAAATATACCTCCAGGAAACTAAACCATGATGGGGAGTTTGCATGAACAGAGTTAGGTCTCGATGTATTCAGGAAACTCAGCCTTCCCCAGATACACCAGCTGCATCTCCTCTTTCCAGATCTGGATAAACAAATATGATTGAAAAAACAATACTATTTAAATGATTAACATAACTTTTAAAATAAATAGAAACTGAGGTACAAACCATGTCTCTGAATTCAAGTCGGATATGAGGTACATTTGTCTTGTGGATATCATTTCCATCTGGTCCTCTCTTGAAGTATTGTGGGCCAATCCAGTGAGACTGGAAAAAGAAAATCAATCATGTATTTAATTTTTCAAGTGAATGATGCTCATTAATTCCTCTGTTTTGTCTCGTATACGTGTATTTTAGCAATTTGGTAAGCAATTACCATAAACTGTATTTGAAATTAAAATACAAACACCGCAATTTCATGGAGTAGAAGGAGCATTACATTACGATTCAAATCCACTAGATGTGGCAAAATGGGCAGGTTGGATGAGTTGGGTAATTAGTCAAAAATGGCAACCTTTTGTCCAACTTGCAATCAATTTTTACCTAATTTTAAAACTTTTATAATTCGTACTGTGCTAAAAATGATATTAATAATCCAACTTTTTAATAAACATATTCAGAGGTTTTATGCATATGAAAACACTCCCATGACTTCCAAAACCCGTTTGACCAATTTTTTTTGTTAAATCATTTTTAGCTACAGCCCATTTGACCACTTAAAGATAAAACAAAACCAACTTTGACCAGTTTACATGTAAACTTGTCACATTGCCACGTTCAACAGGCCAACATCCAAATACCACTTTAAAGACTGTTCATTATCAGAATACACTCAATATGAAGAGACAAGAATAATTTCTCTACCAGTAAAGTTACACTGATATCTTACCTTCAAAACATGTGAGAAACCTGATTGATATACTGAATTACGGGCAATCTCACAAAGATCACATGAGCTCAACTTCCACACCTTTAAGGAATCCAATAAATTTAAAGGCCTTAATGACATAATACAACTCACTGCATAATGGGTAATAATAATGAGAAAGAATGCTTACGGAAGCAGCAATACTGTATTCTTCCACCAATGGTTCCTTTGTAAGGTGGATTTGCAATGGATCATCAGTAGATAACGAAACATTAAGGCCTCGTAGAAAAAATAATGGAAAAGGGTTTCGATGGTAATCCAAAAATAACGAATTGTTGCTTAATGGAGACATTGCAAGACCAATCTGTCAATGAAGTAATACAGACCTTTAGTAATCATATTTAATATAGATGATTATTACACAAGTATACTGTCATTGAATAACATAATGTTTTTGACACACAAATTAAATTGGAAAAAAGGTAAAAGTTAAAAGCATAAATAATCCGACTATGACCTGTACCCAGTCCACCCATTTTGTCACATCTACTACTAATCAATAAGCACGAATCAGGAGAAGGGAAGTTACTAATTTACCTGGGCAAGGTAGTAAAGATATTGTAAAACAGGAGATTTTCTGAGATTAATTCCATGTGCAATATTATGAGTTGTAAGAAATGAAGCAGCTAGATGGTCAATGTCACCAGCCTGTATCATTGAAATGTCGATTCACAAGTTAATATAACAGCCTGTTTTAAACAAAAGTGAAGGAGTTTTCGCACTATAATACCTCCCCACAATGAGGTCGGAATCTGATGGTTGTCATGCCCCTTGATTCACGAAGCTGAAACAAACCCGAGGATTATTAACATGTGTATGCATATGCATAATTATAAACAGTTGATTTAATGAGTACCCCACCTTATTTAGAGTATAGAGATTTGCATAACAATAATAAACATAGTATGAGAAGGCGGGATTGAAAATATTTGTCCATTGGGCAGGTGTTGGCATGTGCTTGGTAGGCCGCCTTTCTGGCTTGCTTTCATCATCCACCAAATCCAATCCCACCACCTGTTATTATATATCAAATTGAAATATTAACATCTGAAAAAGGTTTTAAAAAAAAGAAGTTATAAAAAGTATGCAAGACATGTTTCACACGTAAGTCGTACCTGTTTTAAGAAAACATGCAACTGAGGATGTGACTCTGGGTCCACTGTAACTTCAAAAAGGGGTAGGAATACGTTATCTAGAATGGTCTGAAAAGATGTCACTATGCCCATTTCCTTGTATACATTGTAAAGCCGGGGCAGCTAAGAAGTTGACAAGTCAATTCAGTTATATTGGTTGACAAGTCAATACAGTGATATTTGTATGAAAGTAAATCATCAATTTTATATCTCATAACTAACAGGAACGGTTAAACTTAAGTACCTGAATCAACCAGACGACATTCTCACTGTACAATTCATTATTCACGATCCAACTTGCCAAATTGTCCCACTCACTTTGCTTCCTTCCATATATAGATATTCTGTACTCAGCCATCTATCAAGGAATATAGGTAAAGATATTCATCACTTTTGTAGCAGGATAGAAAGATGTGCCAGCTTTGTCAATAAACTTAGCATGTAAGGAAACAACTATGTTATTGCATTAGCACCATTGTATCTTTTAGAAATGAAAGAGAAACAAAATTTAAACAGAAAAGGAATGAAATAACATGATGCAAAGTATAATGACAGAGTCATCCTCATATGCAGATACGTTAAATGACATTTCTTTTTCTCAAAGATCATGTCAAAACTCACTTGATATTTACTTGCATCAAGATCTGCAAACACTTGTTTTGTCAGCTCAGCAAGGAAACGACCTGAAAAAAATAGTAAGCATGAGTTAATAGTTAGTTAATACATAAGGCACATACCCATTCAAATTTAAATTAGTGAAAATTACCCTGAATCAGATTATCTTGTTTTAAGAAAATCTCCCGTAGCCTACTCTGACCACAGGGATTGTATTTCAGATTGAATTTATCAAAACGATGAAAAGTGCTCTTGTCAGCATGCACATCTAATAAATCAACATTCAGGTCATACCTGCATGAACAACTTCCATCAGCTATTTGTCAACTTGTCACCAAAGCAAGATAATATATTCAAAAAAAGTAAAAGAACATAAATAAATAATTAGGTTACCCAGTTAAATCCAAGCTTTCAAAAACCTCTTTTAAAGTCAGATATGTTCCGTCACGAAATATTACAACCTGCAAAAACAGGAAAAATAAATAAATTAACAGACCACAGAGTAATTTAAACATGATACACAAGTTAGCAAAAATGTTTTGATAATATCACTTTACATAATCAGAAAGAAATCAAAAGCATTACCTCGTCAGGTTCTTTCCTTAACTTGGACTTTATGAACCTTAAAAGATGCTTCTGATTCATGCATGCAGAGTGATGAACATGAGTGTCGACTTTACGGACATTATAAAAGTCACGGTGCGGTGCACTTTTCTGAGCTAGGAATTCTTTGTCGGCATTTAGCATCAAATGGAGGTTGAATTTCTTGATAAATATTAAAGTAAGCTCATCAAAAACTTAAACTACAGTGAGTCAGTATAAAAGAAATGCAAGACAAGAGTATCTACCTGTTCCAAGAGACCAAGCCGATGATGGCATACAGTTCTTGTATTGCCAGCAGCTATCATCTTAAGAATGTGATGCAGGTCAGTGAAAAATGTAGTTGCGTCAGCAACTGGAAAAAGCTTCTCTTTTGCTGAAATGGAAAAAAATACATGCAAGGTAAAATTCCCAATCAACTCGGCTCACATTGAACACAAAAGCATCACACCAAAAATTATGGCATCTTACAATCTTTGTGTGCATAAACATGAACAACTCCATCTTCCATTTGGAAATAATGCTGCAACCAGTTAAATATTTAGAAACTCAACATTGATTGACAGTAAGTAGGTAAAAAATAAGCTACCAAGAGCTAACTCACATTGGATTTTGTCTCAGGGGTATACTCAAAAGGATTAGGGTTACGTTTTGGAGTGCTAGGATCAGAAATAACTTCTTTCTCCCACGGAGCAATGCTTTCTCTAAACACATAGCTTTTTCGCATTTCAAGACAAACTTGTAAGGCTCTGTAGACCTCTGCTTCATCAGCAGATGGTGTTTCTGCAATAAGGGAAGTTGGAAAAAGTGAAACGTTTTGTAGCACATAGGTTTAAATTTAAAACAATAAACTAAAAAATGGATCTTTGGCAAGTGTGTATTAGCTCAGATAAATAGCAAATTAGACATGGTTACCAGATGGGGTAATTTTCAGGCGTACAAAAGTTTCGTGCTCTGGTTCTTTTCTAAGAATATCAGCAGCTACAGGATCGGGTTGAACACCATGCAGGTCTCCAGACACACTGTGTGATCGGATCATGCTAGACGCAGCTATAGGTAACTGCTCTCCATTTGGAACGACATGTTCTGGTAAATTAAGGCTTGTGCACCTCTGATTTAAAACAAATATCAAGCAGATTTAAAAAAGAAATGCTTGGTTATCAAACAAAACACAAACATATCTAACAGTGTATCAAATGCTTACATCATTTCCATTGGTGTGAAAGTACGATGTGTCTAGATTAGCTTTCTCGATCACGTCAGCATCTTCTTCAGATCCTTCTCCCCTTTCAAGAGCACTTGCACTTGCAATTGGAGACTTCGGAGATGTTGGTCTATGTAAATGTCCTGTTCTCTTGTTTGTTCCACACTCAGATTTCTCTACAATAATATTAGCAAACTCAAGCTATATCAAGAATCAAGTATGCTCAAAGCTATAATAAAATAATGACTATAGCATATGATATCTCCAGCATTAAACAGACAAATGTGCTCCTGGACATGATAACAAAAATATCATGCAATAGAAAGATGAACACAAAAGAACCACACTTTACAGTGATCCATGGCAGACGGTAGATATTCTGATTCGACTTTAAGTGGTGGATGATGGGCATGTTACAGAAAACTAAACACACATATTTCCCTAGATATAAGTCCAATAAGCCATTACTACATGATGCCTATAACAATCCCTATTTCAAGTTCAATAACAACATGCTAAGCTGCAGAACACAGGTAAATGGTAATCTATATAAAAGATTACATACAACCATACAATGGGCAAGCGCCTGCAACAATCAGAACATAACGATCCAATAACAAAAAAAAACAAATTCATCCTTCAATTATACTCCAATCAAAAGAACAACTACTAATCAATCAAAATCCCCCACATTTCATTACCTTCAGGAAGCGTACGGAGCCTAGGCAACCCAGCCGGAATAACATCTGCAACAGCACCACCACCGTGCACCGCCGTGACGTCCGGCACCGACGTCGACAACCGGCGATCACCCCCTCCCTTCTTCCTCTTATACCGATGCTTCTCCTCACCGTTACACTTACCGTAATGCAGATTCAATTCATCCTCACAATCAGGTCCACCATCCTCCCTCTCCTTCTCAACAATCTTCGCAAACTCCAGCAACTGATCTAGGGTTTTCCGGTGCATGTAGTAGGCCGATACGGCGACGAATGAGGCTCCGACGAGTGCCGCCATCGCTAGATGAAGAGCGTAAGCATCCATTTGACGTGTTGATTTGTGTAATGGTGATGAAAAACTTGAAATAGTGGTGTGTTGAGACTTGAGAGTGATGATGAAACCCTACTGATGAACAGGGGTTTGGGGGTTTGTGATCAAATGTAGGGGGTGATGGAGTATTTATATGAGGAGAAGGGGGATATAAGAATATTAAGAGATTATGCCATGAGTCCTGTCATAGTCTATGGTTATTTGGTGGTGGATGGAATCATGGAGATAAGAAATGGATAAGTATAATAATAAGAATAATAATATGCTCTAGTGGCTTCATAATCTTTTGATTATACTAAACCTTCTCTAGTGTTAGCTCACTAATAGAGAATATTACATTCTCTGGTATTAACTCACTTATTATAAAATTCGCTTAAGTATGACAAGACTGACAGATTAAAATGAAAGCATGACGAATGTAACTTATGCAAAGAATTATATAGTTAAAAGTATGTCATACGTAAGCAAAAGTAAATGATCTAATTGTATGTCAGATGATATTAAGGTATTGATACACATGCAACAATACAACATCAATAGTATTCACGATAAGTACAAAAAGTCAAATCGGAAACAAAACATATAAACAATGGGGGCAATATACGGGAAAGCTACTCTCAAGTATTCATTAAGTGAGATGGTGTTTTCGCATACATAAACATCCATCTTCCATAACTGAGAATCAAAAAAATATAAGTTATTATCGGTTCATACGTCTTCTTAGAATATTACTTATTGAGTTCTTAGAGTATTACTTATTGAGTATCAAATATGGAGATTTATGAGCATGGTCATGAATGGTGCCATGACACTATTGGCACATTATCATGTCTAGGAATAGTAGGGGCATGCTCGGGTATTAAAGTATAAAAATAATATGATATACATATACAAATTTAGACAATATCATAGTATTAACTTTAGTGACAATGTAACGTGTAATAATGAGTAGTAGCATAATGAAATGTATTGCATGCTAAGATATCAAGATCACAGTTTAGATCAACAAAACAATCATGAAATATAATACGAATAATAATATCAAATAAGATTTTTTCAATGGATTGTTCAACAGTCAAATTGTTTAAATAAATAAGAAAAAAAAATATTTATACTAACTAGAAAAAGGTAAAGATATTTGCGCTCAATCACGAAACATAATGGTAAAAGTAATTCGTAAAATTGATTCAAGCGTCTTGAACTACATGAGATTTTAGAGTGTATGGTTTTATTTGTTTCGTTTGTAGGGTTCTTGACGATCAAGTTTATAAAAATTATCATTCAAGTTTTGTTTGTTATAAATGTATCTCAAAGCGTGTTGCTTGAATTTTATATGAGCATGTTAATAGGCCTATAAAAACATTTAAATGTTAAATTAACCAAGTTATCTATCGGCTACCACCATCGTCTTCCCTTACTAACCTTGGTCGTGAGAATCACATATCTATGCCATAATTAATAAGTTCCAAGATTATAACATGTGTGAGAACATTGGATTACAGAAAATTATCTTTAATATAGTCATGATAAAATAAAAGCACTTAAACCAAATTAAGTCCTTACTAGTCGTAGAAACAAATTACCTCTTATTTTTCACACTTCAAGATCAAAGTTTACACAAACAGAACAATCAAAAAATATAATATTGATAATAATAATATTAAAATAGAGTTCTCCAATAAAATGTTCAAAAGACCAATGGTCCAAACCAATGTAATATATATATATATATATATATATATATATATATATATATATATATATATATAAAAGAAAACCACGGAAACCAATAACATAATTCATTAATTTTATGTTATTTTAATTGTTAAAAGGTTATTTAAGTACTTGTTACATATATGTTGAACATAAATACAAGAATGAAGAGTCTTATATATACGTAACACTATATCGAATTAAAAATGGTTATGTATACGTAACCTATATATATGTGACGTATATGTAAAACCATGCTACGGTTTTTCATTTGATCCATACTCTTATTTATATAGACACACCCACAAATATAAAGGGTAATGATAAAATATTTATAAGTTATGTGACCGGTTTCATTGGTGTTCTTTAGTTTTCACGTAATATTGTGGTTTTCTTAGGACCTTTTCTCTATGTGTATATGTGTATATGTATATATAAACACACTTCGATAAAATGCAATGAAATTTGTGTATCAATCGCTAAAAACATAATGGCGAAAAAAATTCTAAACGTAGTTCAACCATAAAGAAAACCTATATTTCGTCATTTGTAAATATATTAAACTTTATAGCTTATGGTTTTGTTTGCCTTATTTGTTGGATGGATTCTTGACAACGAAGTTAATAAAAATTCTTAATTGAGTTTTGTAGCTATAAAAGTATCTCAAGGTGTGATACCTAAATTTTATATGAACATTTTACTAGCTCTATAAAAGTTATATTAAAAGAACCTATAAAGAATTGTATAAATCATTTTCATTGAATAAATCATTTTCATTGACGGTATTGATCAACCGTAGCCTATATAATCATACATGTTGATACATGTGTATCTAGTTTAGGAGCTTAATGTAAAATGTTTTTCATGTCTTACATATATGTAATGAATGAGTTGAATGAAATAAAATATGTGATTGATGCTTATATTGTTTAATGTTTCATTGTTTATTGTATCATAACGCATATTGAACTAACTATATAGGTGTGTGGTTGTTTACATAGTTCTTAGTCAAGAATGGTTAAGAAATGTGTTTAAACTTAATCGTATGAAGTCTTCATGCGAATGGACCATGCTAATGGACCATACGCATGAACACTTCATGCTAATGGACCAGTCGCACGACTGAACCAGTAGACTGGATCAGTCGCACGATTGAGACATAAGATTGGCTCAGTCGCACGACTGAACCTTTAGTCGTGCGTATGGACCAATCGTATGATTCAGTCGCACGACTTAACCATACTAATGGTTCAGTCGTACGATTGACAAACCCTAACCTATAAATACCACCTAATTCGTGGAAAAACGTAACACTTCAAGAATTTCGACTCACATACGTACCCTAGTCATCCAGAGACTCTAGAGAACCTATTCCAACTTCATAGATCGCAGTTGATCGTGTTCTAATCGTTCATAACGTTTCATTAATCTCTAGATTGATCGAAACTACGTTCTCACTGATTGGATCGCCAATCAAATAGGATTCCGCACTATTTGATTAGGTATACACGCATTATCAGTTAGTACTCCGTACGTACGCGGTCATAACAAAACACCTAACTAACCTAGATAGGTACGGTAAGTATAGTATTGTATCCACAAGAAATGTGTTATGTATTACCCATTTTGTTTGATTGTAATAAACTAAAGCACATTGATTGTAATAAACTAAAGCACAAGTAGTGGTTGATTAAGTTTAACTTAACTTACACTTGCACTAATAAAGATGAACAAACTACATGCAAAAATACAAGATAATAAACAAATGATCACATTTAAGTTCGAGTTTGATAGCACAATATGTGTCTTGATTTAATTTATTGTACTAGAAAGCTATATAAATGAAATTTGATTAAAATGTATTTAATGGATGTGATCAAAGAACATATTAACATAAACTACAATCATATATATGGTCATTTAACATCGGGGAACCCATAAATTAAAGATAGATATAGTGATCCAAGTCAATATGCTTTTAGACACAAGTACTTGGAAAAATCACGTTTTTTACTTAAATCATCCAACAACAAAAATAACATAAGCATATTCATGTTTAATACAAGTTAATAAGTTAATTACTTAAACGGGCTAGAAGGTTACATAGGCATAACCATGAATAACTTAATAAATGAAAAATGTATGATTAGGCCTTCAAATTCACATAAGTAAATCATTTATCAATTGCGAAACCAATAAAGCTAGACTACACATTGCAAGCATTTATCAACACACATAAAGTAACACAATAACATATATGGCTAATCATTTAACAATTTGGTAACCGGTAAGATTTACATATATGAAGTTATCTTAGATAATATGTCTTCCAACATTATAAACAAAAGTCATTCACGTGACAACACATAGTTCATCAAATAATTCAACAAACACAAGTGGTTTCACGTCTAACTTAGCTAAGAAATTGGGTTGAACAAAATGGCACAGAAGCCCGATAGTGGTTGTGATCATGGGTAATCTAGCCAAGCGTACTCATGATGAATGTCAAAAACATGTGACTTCGAGAAGTAATTGCAAGAGATTTAATGTAGAAAGTACTTATCACACAATCTTCTTCATTTTCTTCTCTTCCTAGACGTCCATGATGGTTTATAATGTCTAAAATCTTGAATTAACCCAATTAGAATCATGCAATTTAGTCTACAACCACATTTAATTGATGATTGGGTGTAAAATATGTTGGGTTGGGCATATTATTTGACATGCTAAACATCAGATGCCAAAAACTTCTTTATATGGAGCATTGTACGCTTATTTCTATACTAGGGTGGCATATTATACAACCACTTACCGTATTATACACCAAACAAGTATTTTGCACTCGATCACCTTTGCTTGATTATGCTTCATGTTTTTTGTGAAGTGCACACTTCAAAGGTTCCCTCGTGAAAAGAATTAAAAAATATAAAGGTATTGGTTAAAAGTTCACAATTAAAACTAAGTTGCTTAAATTTTCAAAAACATAAGCGAAGAGAATTTGTTAACTTTCCCGTATAAACTTTCATGATATATTTTATGTAGCTTTACTATAATCTTCATGCCATAAGTTGTGAATTTTTTTTTTCTAATTTGGTTGATATTAAATCTATGTATTACCATAGAGGTTGAATTGGATTATGATTTACTTCAAATGATCAAATGGGTTGAAAGATACCCGAAATGTATTTTAAATGCATGTTTTCTAATTAACTTTTAGTTAAAGCATTAGATTAGTTAAATCATTAGATTAGTACTGCAATAACATGATGTAATCATAAATATTTTTAAAAAATGAACAACATAATATAAAAATTACAAGAACAAAATAATATAAAAATTACAACGGGGCAACTCAACCCACTGTGATGCACCCTTGGAGAAAGTGAGCAACCAGTTTTGATATGCAATAGAAGCAACTAGTTTTGACCCGTTCGTGTTTCTTGTAGTTGTATGCAGATGAGCCATGAAATGTCGGCCTCCAAGATACAAATGTAGAAAGCTTGCATAATATGACCGATAAATATGGCTTTAGGTATTTCTTTATTTTTCTTCTAAATTTAATCATTGAATGTATGCTTCATTGTGTATATGTGACAATCTTTATTACTTATACAAATAGATACATCATGTTTCTATTCATGCTATCATAGATAAGTCTAATGATATGGTTTTCTATATGTACAAATAAGTTGTTTACAACAAATGGGAAGAGGGATTAAAAATTTTCATTATATTTTAACAAAAATCTATAAGGAGTAACCAATAATATTTTCTATGGTAATTCATTAGATTACAGAGGGATTAGCGATTTCCATGATATTGTCTGTGATTTAGCAATAGCTAATACATATGCCGACAAATATAATGTTCAAACTGGTAAGTTTGAGAAGTTGTTTGTCTTTAATGAGAACTCCCAAAAGCTTTATCAAACAAAGACAGGCTTAGGGTATAATGTTATAGAACCACCAATGGTTTACACCCCAACATACACTCCAAGATGTAGCTTGGAGGTAAAAGAGAAGATATCAACCAAACCACTCAATGCTGAGCCAGCAGATGATAAATCTAAGGAGGAGAGAAGGGAGAGGGAATAAGGAGAAGTTAAGAAAGAAGTGGTAATGAAGACTAAATAAGGGAAAAGAAAGATAAAAATAGAGAAGAAGAAAATGATTCGTGAGGTGGAGTTTGTCAAAGAAAACTCATCTTCTGAAAACAATAGCCAAACAAATGGGTCAGCTTCTTCAGTCAAGCCAAATCCTCAACCAAAGCACAACTGTAACGAGAGAACACATGACAGAAATTGTTGTGTAGGAACATTTGTTGCTTCAAAAGAGAGACTACAACCATATGTTCAAAAATATTCTCATGAAGTAGTGAAGATTCACAACAAGAAGTTTCTGGGGAAGAAGTTTGATCTTACCACACATGTTGATTACAAACTCAAGAGGAGTATGTGTGGGAAGATGCAAAAGGAGGAAGAAAATCAGCTTATGAGTTCTCCAAAGAATAAGGTGACACTTGGAGAATTCATCGATCATGAGTTGATTAAAAGAGGCAAGAGAGAGAAGATATAGAAAGAGCTAATAGAAGTAGTGAGAAAGATTGATTCATCCAAACAAAAGAACAAGATCAAGATTATTTGTTTCATGTGTTGTGAAGATAATCATTTTTCTAAAGTTTGTCAATACAATTATTTAGCCTAATCCACCAACCATGTCAACAGATCAGGATCTTTAAAGAGGCATGTAGCTGCTGATCAACCACCTAAAAGAAGATGTGATACTTCCAATTTTTTTCACAAACAAAACAACCTAAGTTTTGATCAGAAGAAAAAAGTCAGCACGACTAAAGAGTTTGCTGGACAAATCAACAGCTACAACCCTCAAGAAGAAGACTTTTAAGAAAGCCTTATCATGTCTAAAAGCTTCAAAAGGTCATCAAAAGAAGAGTGATATCAAAGCATCCAAAAATTCCAAAACTACAAAGTAAAAGAAATTATAGAGACCAACGACATCTACCAACCTTGATAAAATTCAAGATGATCTAAAACCTAAAATCAAACATTCAGCATTAAGAATGAACTTCATATGCTAAAATATGAAGAATCAAGACTAAATAGGTTTTGGTCCCCATTCATCACTAACAAAATTGTTTTTGTGCATGAATATCCGAAGACTAAAGATAACCTTTTGTATGTGGATAGAGGATGCTCTTGGCACATGACAGGTGATAGATCATGCCTGTAGAATCTTGAACCATATGATGAAGGATCTATTTCCTTTGGAAGTGATTCAATAGGAGGATACATACTTCTAGAGGCATAATTAGTAATGGAAATGTAAGCTTTAACCAGATGAATTATGTGAAAAAGTTAAACTACAATCAACTGAGTGTGTCTCAGCTTCATGATCAAAAGCACAATACTTTTTTCAAACATCATGAATGTATTGTTCTGTCTCACGGTTTTGTTATTCCAAATGATTAAATACTTTTAAGAGAGCCTAGAAAATACAATATGTACACGCTCAACATGCGGAATGCATCACCATAAGGAAATGTGTCATGCTTCATTTCAAAAACGTGAATGAATGAATCCTTACTTTGGCACCGAAGATTGGAACATGTAAATTTCAAAGGCATGAATAGATTAGTTCGAAATGGGTTAGTCACAAGACTGCCAAACAAAGAGTTTGCATTTGTTGATCACTATGTTGCTTGTCAAACGGAAAAACAACACAGATCTTCTCATAAGTCCAAAGAATTGAATTAAGTCACTACTCCTTTACATTTGTTATATATGGATTTGTTTGGTCCAACAGGTGTAAGAAGTTTAGAAAGAAAATCTTATTGCTGGTTATAATATATAATTTTACAAGATTTATTTAGGTTTTCTTTTTAGAAACTAAAGATGAAACTACTGAAATAATAAAATCATTTATTATTAAAGTTGAGAACCAAATTGATCAAAAGATAAAAGTGATCAAGTGTGATCTAAGTACAAAATTAAAAAACCACTATTGATTCCTTTGTGAATTCAAATGCATTACAAGACAATATAATGCTACTATGACTCTTCAGTCAAATGGAGTTATTGAAAGGAGACATACAAAACTTATTGAGGCTGTAAGGACCATGTTTGTTTGATTTCAAACTTCCTATAACACTTTAGGCTAAATCAATCAACACCGTGTTCTATGTTCAAAACAAAGTATTAATAGTCAAGACACATATGAATACCTCTTATGAATTGTGGCAAATGAAAAGCCCATTTATAAGGTTCTTAAGACCTTTTGGATATCCATGCACTCTTCTTAATACCAAAGATCATCTATTTAAATTTTCTAAGAAATCAGTAGATGGGTTTTTTGTAGGATAATTGTCACAAGGTAAAGCTAACACAGTATACAACTGAGTTGACCACACTATGGAGGAATCTAAAAATATAATATTTAATGAAAACTCCTTAAATAGTATAGGAGTATCCCAAGTTAGATGTTTGATCTAAATGAATTCATAAATGATTTTAACCATTTACTTGAGAATGTTTTCAGGAGATTCAGTTGAAAGATCAACCAACACACAAACAAGTGATGAAGATTATAGAGTTGATCTTCCACTTGGTTTCAGTCAAAGAATATCAAATGCTAATTCCATCCAATTCTAGTTAGTAGATGTGCATGCAAACACCATAAATATGATGAATAAACCATCAATTGATCATGATAACTTATCAAATAAGGAGTATCATATGAATGAACATTGTAATACTTGGCATTTTGCTAATAGGAAAACAAACACGAGAGCTATTAAAGAAGGAGTCAATTTGGCAGGTGATCCAATCACTACTGATGGTCCATCTGCTGAGCTACTTGAAACATATTTCATAAATTTGGATTTGTCTTAACATATTTAAATGATCCCAAGACTAAGAATTTATTAAGAGCATCTAGTTCAAAATATCATTAGCAATGTTGATATTGGTGTCAAAACAAGAAGTAAAGCTTATGAGGCAAACATTTTGTTTATTCTCACACTTTTTGTCTCAAGTGGATCCAAGGAAAGTTGATGAAGCTTTAAGAGATAATAGCTGGGTAGAAACAATGCTGGAAGAGCTTCTTCAGTTTATGAGACAAAAGGTTTGGAAACTATGTTGAGGAAAAAGAAGGATGATAGGGGAACACTACCATAGGAACCAAGTGGGTGTTCAAGAAAAATAAAGATGACGGGATAATTGTTATCAAGAACAAATCAAGACTTGTAGTACAAGGGTACACACAAGAGAAAGTGATCGATTATGATGTAGTTTTTGCTTCGATGGTAAGACTTGAGGCAATAAGAGTTTTTCTTGCTTTTGTTGTCTCAAGAAATTTCAAATTGTTTCAGATGGATGTTAAGAGTGTATTCCTTTATGGAAAGATAGATGAGGAAGTATAAGTCTATCAACCACCTAGCTTTGAAGATTCAAAGTATCAAGATTATATGTGCAAACTTGATAAAGCTTTATATGGGTTTCATCAAGCTCCAAGGAAATGGTATGAGACACTCTTTATCTTTTATTTGAATAATGGATATACTAGGGGTTCCATAGATTAAACTCTCTTTGTAAAAAAGTTGAAATGGATATCATGTTGGTGCAAGTATATGTGGATGACATTATATTTGGCTCTACAGATGGCAGATTTTACAAAGACTTTAAGAAGCTCATGAAGTCAAATTTTGGAATATGCTTAATGGAAGAACTTATTTTCTTCCTAGGGCTTCGCGTTAAACAAACTCCTAATGGCATATTCTTAAATCAATATAAGTAGATTCATGATATCTTAGTTAGATTTCAAGCTACTGATGCTAAGCTGCAAAAACACCGATGCCAAGGGCATGTTCCTTAATTCCCGATCTTCAAATATGTAGTTAATCAACAATATTATCAAGCCATCATTGTATCTCTCATGTATCACATCCAACAGACCAGATATTATATTTGCCACATGTCTCTCCTCAAGATTTCAAGCTGCTCCAAAAATATCACAATTGATTGCTACCAAGAGAATTCTGAAGTATCTTAAAAGGAAACCTAAGTTAGGACTATAATACCCTATGAGTGCTGATTTTAATCTATATGGATATACAAATAGTGACAATAGAGGATGCAACATTAACAAGAAATCCATATTGGGAGATGTTAATTTCTAGGGGGAAGATTAGTTTCATAGCAATGCAAGAAGCAAGCCCATGTGTGTACATTAACTTCCAAAGCATAATATATAGCTGCTTCTAGTTGTTATGCTTAGGTACTATGGATTCAAACTCAACTCAACAATTATGTGATAACCTTCATGAATACCCCTATTCACATTGATAAAAATAGTAACATCTTAATCACCAATAACCATATTCAATATTCAAATACTAAACACATCGATATCAATTGAATTAGTCAAATTTCATACAAATGAAAAACATGTGGATCTTTTCACAAATGCATTTGATCAAACAAGGTTTAAATATCTTATATATTCTATTGAAAGATGAACTTTGAATAATTTATAATTTATTCAGCATTGTTTTGAAATGTTAGTCGGTCAAAATTGTGAAAATTTTGTTTTCTTGACAACTCATCTGTGTACCAGCCGAATTTTATTTTTCAACAGATAAGTGAATTTCAACACTTAAATCGAAAAGATCTGGTAGTACCCACATCTATCTTCCAATACGTAGTGGCGCCGTACTTCACTCTAAAAAGTTGTTCCAACATCACAAAACCATTGGAATTACAACTATGGTGGTAATATTTTCAAAATTAAACTATTATATATTATTTTGTAACTCCAAATCGGCTCCCCTTTCACTGATTGTTATCTTCTATATCTATATGTCATCTACATATCTCTTAAACCCTAATTTGTAATCAAAACCTTTCCAAATGGCCACTCAAAACCAAGAGTACAAACACAATCGCAACATTATTGCATCACTTGAATCCATTGGTGATTCGACATACGATCCTGTACTAAAATTTTTGTACAATAACAACTATGCTTTCGCCATTTTAGTCAAACTAGTTATATGTGCCTCGCACATTCAGTAGTTCTGGAATACATGTTCCATCAACTAAAAACATAGGCTTAAAGTCCGTATGGTTGTCATACAAGGACATAACATCACCATCTCCTATGCCAAGATTCGCTTTCACCTTAAAATCAACGATGCTAATGGAGAAACCACTTTCTCCAAAGAGGCGATGAGTGCCACGTTGAAAGACATAGGATATGAAGGAACTCTTCTGACTTCAACCTTCTCTAAATTAATGGTATAACATAACTGAGAATAATTTTTCATAGTGTTTCAAAAAAATCGGGAGGATGGGATTAAGCTCAATTGGACTTAACATGGGCTATCCGTGGACTTTCAAAGAAAAGATATTACAATTATTCAAATTTTATATTTCAAAATTTATGCAAAAACATAACTGCTGGTGAAAAATTCAAGTTTCTTATGTACCCACGGCTTATTCAAATAATTTTAAATAGGGAGTTGAGTAACAAATTGAAACTTGAAGGAGATGTGTATGACTTGGCTTCTTTAAACAAAGCCATCTTTACAAAGTTTAAGGCAACATCAAAACAATTTTCGGGCTAAGTAACCAATTTATTTGCTCATATGCTAGAGGTCACTAAGCCGCATGGTGACAATGTGGCTATACCCTCCACCGCTAATCCCACACCCTCCACTTCAAAGCCAAAAATGACCATAAATATATTATTTTACAGTTCGTAACGAATTATGACTCAAGTCGAGTCAAGATATTATTTTACAAACTGTACCCTAAGTTCATACTAAGCTACAAGTATTCGTGGACACACTTGGTGGAGAACATGACTTATATTATTTTAACTATATATTTTTGGGCAAACGAAACATAAATCACCAACGGGTAGTCGTGTCAAATTAACTTATCATAACAAAGATAAGTTGGATGAAACGATTCTATAACCAATTCATATTTGAAACATTGTATAGACCTTAACGTGTCCTCAATATAATTTAGGGCACGAGTATGTCGAGTTTACCTTCATGTTTTTTGTATTTACATACTCGACACTCACGTATTAGGTGAGTTTCATGATCCATTTTATTTATTTTCTTTTGGATAAGATTACATGCACAATTTACTATTTTCATTGAACATAAGAACTCACTATAGATTTACATGTTATATAAGTGGTTTGCATATTGTATTAAGTCTCCACTCAATCAGACTAGTAATTTCATTCCTTAAGCGAGGTAATCATGGATAGTACTATCGGATTTGATAACCCCCACTCGAGTTTGTGTAATGCCCCGAATAATGTCTAAGCGAGCCAAATAATAATAATGGGCTTAGACGAGATCATTTAATGAAAATAAGATGGATATGGGTTATAGACCGAGTTAACTCTTCGGGTTATGTGTTTGGCGAGTTTAAGGTCTCGGGAACGCCTGGGGATATATAAACGGATCAGTTTGAGCAGCTCTCATTTGCAACTCAACACTCTAGTTCTAGAGAGAGAGAGTAGAGAGAGAGTAGAGAGAGAAAGTAGAGAGAATTGAAGATTCAAGGCTCGGTTGATCTCGAGATTGAAGATCGGTGTTCGTGGGCATCCAAACAACAAGAAAACGCCAAGAATCCAGGTAAGAAACATCACTTAATCTTTGCTTTTGATGTAAACCCGGATTCTAGGGTTTGGGTTTTTAAAAGTGGCAAAGATTCACCCAAAACTCACGTTTTTGTGTAAGAAAACATGTAAGAAGCTTAGATAAAGTTTATTGGGTGATAAACCAAGGTTTTGGGTGTAAAAGATTGAGGTTTTGGGTCAATATGTGGTGGTTCGTAATTTTCAGCCCGTTCTGTGAAGCTGGGTGTTCATCGAGTGAAATTATGTATTCGTCCAGCGAAACTGTGGATCTTCCAGCGAAACTGTGGATCTTCCTGCAAAACTATAGTTTCGCATATAGTTTCGTAGGTAGTTTCACAGACATGGTTTTCCAACGAAAGTTGGGCGAAACTGGCACCGAAACTGGCAGCGAAGATGCCAGCGAAACTGCCAACGAAGATGCCAGCGAAACTGCTGGCGAAACTAGCAGCAAAACTGTTGGTGGAACTAGCAGTGATACTGCTTATGTTGCAGTGGAATTATCAGCGAAATTAGGCAGAAATTAACTCCCTTGAGTGTTAACTTATCTGCAGGCTGTGTAGTGCAACCCTAGCTTTGAAAGCTTGATTGAGAAGTGTCACACCCCGACCGACGGCGGAATCATCGGGGCGGACGAATGGGAGACGATTGCTCATAGCACATGGAACTAATTAAGTTGAAGTAATATTAAATGTCATCATTCATTAAACATTACAAGTCAAATAAGTAATTACAAAACAATCAAGATACAAACAGAAATATAAGACTTTCAATTTAATTTAGGTCCAAGTCCTATATGAGCACAGAAAGATCTTCAAGTCGGAAACCTGAAACATGTTAAAAATAAAGGATCAACTATAAAGTTGGTGAGTTCCCATGGTTTGAACATACACATATATGGGTTACAAGTAGCAATTCATGTCAATGGTTACGAGTTAGCAAGCTTATAGAACACATACAGTTACAACCAAACCTTGACTTGATTACAAGTATATATGATTGACTAAGTGTACTTGGTTCCCATGATGAACAAGCATACGTCATCAGGAGTCGGCAATACATCGACTTTAACACCAAATAGGCTTGTTAGGCCCAAAGATCTAAGACGTTGCCAGGCTAGCAATAGTTAATGATTATAAACAAAATATGTATCTCATTTTAGGACATTAAGTAGTTTACGATCACGTGTTTTGGAATACAAGTACATTTAACAGATTATGCTTCTGTATTTGGTCTATAAATCAATTAAGTAACTAATGAATTCGAATTTCAATGTATGACTCTAAAATTCATATATTGGTCGGTTAATGAAGATGATACCATGAAAGTCATTCTCCGCAGGAAGTAACCGTGGTTGGTGGTGTGATAGATTGGTATTAGAGTCACTGGTTATAGGAAACTAAGATGGATATGGTGGACCTATACTAAAACAATAGATTATAATAAATACTTATTATGTCAAATCCAATAGACGTACATCAGCTTTCCGTGACAATGAGCTGGGCAACACATTGTATTGTATGGAGCAACAAGATGATCATTCTTGAAATGCACGAGGACTAGGTTCCAATTTGCCTGTTAGGTTAGTGAAACCGGACTAAGTTCTTGTAAAGATTATTCTACAATGCATTCACCTTTGATATTAAAGATAGTAGCTATAAATTCTAGTTTAGCTTATTAGAATTTGTTTGGTTATTGTAGTATCTTAATGATGGAAAGCATGACGGGAATGCTACATTTTTAGTCTTTACATCAATAGCCAAGGTATAGAGAGAAAAATAAGAGAAAGGGAAATGAATTCCTTATTAATATAAAATATAAAACCTCTTATAGGTTGTTACATTGATACTAGGGTAACCTAATATGACTTAAGTATATAAAAAGTTACAAAGTTATGCTGCATGTATGTGATAGGGACTTGAACCCAGGTGAGCAGGATAACTAGTGATAGGGGTGTTTAAAAATATCTGAATCCGAAATATCCGAAAATCCGAAATTCAGATATTCGAAATTTTGGATATCAGATATCATAACTTCGGATATCCGAAATTTCAGATTCGGATTCGGATTCGGATAGTGATTTTGAGAATTTTCGGATATTTTGGATCTCGGATATATGAAAAAAATTCAATAAATAATTATTATATTTTTATAAAATTTATTAAATAATACAATTTTTTTGGATTCGTTGGAAATTTCGGATATCCGAAATTTCGGATTCGGATTCGGATAGTGAAATGCACTATCTGAAATTTTCGAATATCCGAATTTGAACACCCCTAACTATGTAGTGTTTATGTCATTAAGATGCCTTTAATTTTGTATTTCATATCCTAGAAGCTTATATCTAACGCTTTACATTGGAAAATATTAGCAAGAGTATTGTTAAAATATATCTAACTTTTTATATGACAAAATATTAGCAAGGGTATTGTTTATGAGTAATATTGTTGTTTTTTATTTTTAGAATATCTAAGGTTATAGTAAAAAATGTATTTAATCAAAAGACTAAGAATGATTATAGGATTGACACGTATCTTTCTATTATTTTAAATAGGATAATATTTTGATCGTTGTGTTAAATACGTCAGTTTGTTGTGTCTAATATGTTTATTGTATCAAATATTAGGTCAATGAGTCATATAATTTTCATCATTTGTTATATTTATCATTCACTGTGTTTTTTTACTTTTAGATCATTTTGTGTTATTTTTGTAATTTTTTTTATTGATTATATGCACTTATTGTCTATCTTTGTGTTTTAAATTAAAAACATACAATGATGTTATCACACCAATATAAGTGTACGACTATGTTATTTCATAATGTATTTTTTAAAACTTATAGTGTTCAATATAACATAATATTTTATTTTTATTATTATTTTATTTATAGACTATATAAACTTATCGTTATCTATTATTAGGTTTTATAATTATAAGTACACAATCGTATGATTTTACCAATGTATTTTCAAAACTCATACCCTTTAATATAAAACAAAGACCATTAGAAAACACAATGACAGATTTTATCACTGTGTTTTATGTTTTATATTATTTTATGTTATTTTTAGTGTATTAAATTAACCAGTTATTAATTTATTATTGTGTTTTAACTACTACAAATACACAACAATATTTTTTAACATTATACTTTTTTAGAATTCAAAATTTTAGAAAAACATAATAACTAATTAATATAAACATAAAATAAATTACATTAAAGATATTATGACGAGCGAAAATCATGAGTTTATAAAACATAAAAAAATTCTTATCTTTTTATAGCAAACTACACTATTTTAAAGATATAACGCTTGCTTTTCTAGTTTAGTTTTATAAATAATTGATGTTGTGTATAAAATTTTTGAACGCTTAAAAAATAGCAAAATTTAAAAGAATAACAAAAGTGATTGTCTACAATATCCATCTAACAAATTCTTTTCCTATAATCTATCTCAAACATTAATTAAGAAAATTAAAATTTTCTTATATTTTTTAAACTTAAAATCCCTTTTATTTGAACAGTTTCCAATATATAAACGACATAGAAACGTTTGATTACTATTTCCATAAACTATGCAAAAAGTTATGACCACTATTAAACATCGTGCCCCGTGAACATGAATATACAAATCAATGCCTCTTGTGCGTGAAGATAGCAAGTTATAAACATAAGAGATTGATGGCTACAATTCTTTTTTAGATAAGCGTATTATGTTCCTGGTTGTGAATATTTATAGAATATCCAAAAAACCTTCGAAAAGAATAATGATTCAAATTGTGATGGAACAAAAAGGAACAATCAAAGAATAAGTGTTTCCATGCTAGCCATAACTTTTGGGGACAAATTCTTCATATAATACGCACTAATGTAATCTATTAAAAAGCAACACTCTAAGTTTATGTAACAAGTAGGTTCACATTTATATTAAAAATTTAGTAATTTTAACGATACTTTTGTTATTTATAGGAAATATTCTAGTACAGTTTAGTTTACAAATGATCTAGAAAAATAAATATAAACATCGTTTATCTACCAAATTTGATTCTAACATTCGTCTTTATTATATACTCCAACGAGTCTTCATATAGTATTCTTGACACGAGTCTTCATCACATTCGAATCTTCAACTATACCCCTTGACTGCAACAATTAACAAACAAAATATTGACGGTTGTGGCTGAGGATCGTGTTAGACACGGGTCCCTTAAAATACCTTGCACGTCTCTACTCAAGACAACGCGTCTGTTTCGCAGGGTACAACAGACAAAGCAGTATGTACTGCCAGAGAGTGCCTCGGCCCGAGAAATCACCGGGTAAAACTATGTGTTATGATGTTAGGTGGAGAAATGTTAAAGATGATGGTGTATGAATAACAATTTAGAGAGTGCTCCTATTTAAATTTCTATAAAACTTGTTGAATCTAAAGAGAATAAATTTTTTCTTATTCTTTTTTTTTCATCATGAGTTTAGTTATATACTCATACTAAAAACTTCACATTGATATGAGTTTTATGATTCACACCAAAACTTCCATTTGATTATGAAATGTTTATGAGACCAAATTAAAACTCTCATTTTATTCATAAATTTTAATATTAATTTTAATAAAAATTATGATTCATAATAAACATTCATAATATTTATTAAAAAACTTGATCAGAACATAAAACATCCATGTTAATCATTACATGGTTTTATTAACATTATGTAAAAAATTACAACAATTTTCTATTATAATCACCCAAGTTTTACTTTCTTTATTCCGACCCATCAACTTCGAGTATTGATATCTAATTCATCTCAGTTTTATTTTGGACACGGTATAGTTCGTTATAAAATGATAACTTAAACCAATAAATAAATAACTATTTATATAAAAATATATAAATATAATTATTTTATGTCCAAAATTCCAACAGTTTCAAAGTAAACCATTGGATTATGCTTATAAAAGTGTGAAATCTTTTTACATATTAATTCAATTTTTATGTGATCATAAGTTATTTTATAAATATATTTTGTTACTCATAGGTTAAATGGTTTAAATGCCTCTATATATGATTAATTCCTTACAACCTAATAAATTGTATTACATAAGTATCAAATTGTTGTTTGAAAAATACCTTTTAATAATATTTTTATCAACAAATATTTATGAGATGAATAAAAAGGATAGGATGTCAAGATAAACTATAAAATACATATTGTGGCTTTAACTTACGTCCATGAAACAATTCTTACATTCTTACATGTGGTATACTGACCTCACAAGGCAACGACGTTGAGATGACGATTGAGGCCAAACACCGAATATCTTACATTGGCCCCGCGAATTTTCATCCCGTGTGAGAACCTATCCTTGTTTTGGAGGAGAGACTTTGACATTCTATCTTTCTACTCTCTCTTTAATATATTTTGAAATTTGTTGCTAGATACGCTTGGACACACAAAAATCACCTACTTGACCTCTTTTATCTTTCTTTAAAAATTCTAGCTATCTTCTTCTTTCTTCTAGCTTGACTCAAGGTACCTTTTTTTGGTACCAGGTCCTCCTCGATATTACATCCTCCTTTGGTTAAATTGTTGCACCTTGAGAAACAAATATGTTCTTTTGGGATACCCGGAACTTGTTTATGCTTTCTTTCATTGTAATGCAATATATAAGTACTTTTTTCTTTATGACGAATGAATCTTACATTTTGTTGGTTGAAAGATGTGATAAAAAATTGTGATGTGACATTGAGATGGCATAAAATGAAAAATTAATGAGGTGTGAGCATATCAATTAACTTCGATAATTTTATTCTTAATATAAAAATTCTATCAATTAAATCGTTGACTTATTGTAGTCTAATAAAACATATATA
>BJCM01200843.1:0-35145 GCA_018326385.1 Flaveria bidentis | reverse complement strand
TTCGCATGATAACTTCATGTTATTAAGTTTGAATGTATTAAATGTCATAACATTATTTATATTAATTCAATCAACCACAAACCTATATAATCAAGTCAATATGCGTTAAACAACTCATTAATAAAATATTAAACATTACAAATCACAATCAAATATTCTCATTTCATTAAGCACCCAATATTACATCAGTGTAAGACATTCAAGACATATTACAAGATCAGGATCTAGGTACATATGTATCAACACATCTCCAGAGTGTGGAATATCTACTGATATGGACGGAACATCTGCTGATGCAATATCCATATCTTTGGATGTAGGACACTCGTCTGTGGATGCAGAGTTAGAAGCTACTGATTTAGTATTTTCATTTGAGAATGTAGATCTATTTGGTTGGTCTTGTTTTGCATTGTTTGCATGATTTGTAGTGCCATGGTCAATAACACTTGGAGTTTGAACTCTTGGTGGATCAACAGATAATGACACTTCATTTATGTTTGGAGGAACAAAATGATAGCATGTATCCGTAGAGCCTACAGTATTCAAATAACCAGAGTTAAAAGATTTTGTGAGTGCATCTATTCAAACAACCATGATAATCCTCTAACATATTTTGTAAATAAGGATTCATCAAATGAAACATTAGGTGTTTCTTCCATAATGTTTTGTTGTGAAATGTAGACCTTATATGATTTAGATGTTGAAGAATATCCAACATAGAAACCATCATAGGTTTTCTCAGTAAACTTTCCCAATTATTCTTTTGTGTTTAAAATAGACACATGACACCCAAAAGGTCTAAGATATTCTATGTAAGGTTTTCTTTTAAATAAAAGCTCATATGGTGTTTTGTTATGTTCTTTGACAATTAATGTCCTGTTTTGAACATTGCATGTTGTGTTCAATGCTTCAGCCCAAAAAGTGAATCGTAGTTGTGAATTAGCTAGCATTATCCTTGCTGCTTCAATGAGAGTTTTGTTTCTTCTTTCAGTCACTCTATTTTGTTGTGGAGTTCTTGGTGCACTGAGTTTCCTTACAATGCCTTTAATCCTGTAAAAAGAATCTAAAACAATATTAACAAATTTAGACCCATTATCACTCCTGAAAAATTTTAACTTTTAGATCAAGTTGATTTTCAGTGTTAGTGACAAACTCCATTAATGTTTCTGATGTTTCACTCTTTAGTTTCAAGAAAAAGACCCATCTGAATCTAGTGAAATCATCCACAACCCCCAAACAATATTGCCTTGTGCCGATGCTCATCATATTAGTTGGACCAAAAAGATCCATGTGAAGTAATTTGAGTGGTGTTGAGTTTGTGTTGATTATTTTGGATTTATGTGACTATCTATATTGTTTTCCTTTATAACATGAAGAAAAATAATTTGAACAATAAATTTCTTTCTTTGGCAGTCCAATGACTAAGTCATTTTTCACCAATTTATTTATATTATTCATGCTGGAATGAACAAGCCTTCTTTGCTACAATTGAGATTCATCTTCTGATGACTTAGACAACATGCATGTTTCATTACTTCTGAGTGCAATATTGTTCATGTCCAAAACATAAGTGTTTTCTTTTCTGGTATTGAAAAACCTGGCTTTAGAATGTAACAGTTATTGTTATCAAATACTGTGGTATAATTTTGATCACAAATTTGAGACACACTCTGTAAATCATATTGTAAATTTTCACAATAATTTACTTTTTCAAATTGAGCACACCATTAGTTACCATTCCTTCATCAACAATTTTACCTCCCTTTTTATCTCCACCAAATGCCACATAGGAGGCATTTTTATGTTTGAAATCATGGAGTAGAGAACAGTTTCCCGTTATATGCTTGGAATAACTATTGTCAACACACCACTTGCTGTCAGCCCTCCATGTTTGTTCCTGCACACATAAAGAAACCAATTAGAATGAGGAACCCAATCCTTAATGATCTTTGGTTTTCCACTAGTGTCTAAAATTGTCACTCCCTTATGAATGAGTCTTGATGTTTTAGTATTAATTTTAGACTTAATTGATTCATTATGTTTTGTTTGTGATGAGGATGATTCTGTTGAAGATGATCTTGTGGAAATTTGTTCTTGTTTTTCAATCCCTTCTTCTTTCACCTTTTCTTTGTTTGTTTGCTGCTCTGTATTTGATGATGAACCTTAATTGTAGAAAGTTCACCATCCTTTGATTTGATTGTGGTATGTGAGTACCCTTTTCAAAATGACCAAAGAATGTATCATTAGTATTTGCTTTCTTATCCGTCAAATCCACCTTTTTATGAGGTGCTTTGAGTTGTTGATATGGTTTTTCTTTCTTCTTCAATGGTTTACCATCAACAGATGGTTTCCTCTTTGTTTTTGGCAGCTGTTGTTTGTGCTGCTGCTTCTTTGGTTTTGAATCTTCTTGACTGTCACTGGATTGAAAGTCTGATTCAGTCTTCTTAGATTGTTGCTTCTTTGTGCTCTTTGTTTTTTTCTTTTTGTTAAAATAACATTCCAGAGTGGAATGATTATTTTTATTACAAATTACACAATGTTTGTTGAAATAACAATCAGAAGTCATATGATTGTTCATATTGCAAATAGAGCAATAATTGTTGAAGTAACAATCTTCAGTGTTGTGATTTTTCATGTCACACCATTTGCAATACTTCTCCTTTGACTGTTATTCAGATTCAATCACATTCTTCTTCTTTCATTACCTTTAGGCCTTTAATTCTTTTTTAAACTTTATAGTTGTTGAATCCTTCCCCTTCCCTGACTTGTTTTCAACGGGTTCTTGTTCAGCATTAGTTGATTTTTGTTGCTAACTATTCACAACTTTCTGTTTTGTTTTCTTGGTGGTTGCTGCCTTTAGCTTCCGCAAATCTTCTACTGACTCAGTAGATTTGTTTATTCATAGATCTGCTACTGATGAATAAACTTTCTTCTTCCGAAAGAATTCTACTTATTGTGTTTGCTTTCCATTTTCTACGGAAGATATGTGACTTCTTCTGTAGATGCACTTCACACCGTCTTCTGTTGAAGGGTTTTGCTGCTTGTTAAGTTCTTGTAGTCCTTCATTTAACTGAACTATTCTTTTGCAGATAGTCCTCAACATAATTATTTGCTTAGGAGGATAAGGCAGCTTGGTTTCTTTAAGAATTTTGGGAATGATTGGTTCAAATGAGATATTCTTACCAATATCCTATTCATCCACACACATTTCATCATGTTCATCAGAATCATCCAAGTCATCACATTCATCATAGTCAAATTCTAAGTCATTTTGTTTGACTTGTTCTGATTCAGAAGACTCAGTTTGACTCACCTCAGAATCATTTTCATTTACCAGTTGATTAGATTTTGTTTCCAAATTAGTGCATGGCACAAAATGATTTGACAAACTGTTGTTTCAGGTAAAGTTGTATAATTATTATTCAGAGGGGGTGCAATAACATTGTATCCTAAACCATACATGTTCTTTGATTCAATATGAGAATTTCATAATTTCTCATATTGCTGAGATGGCAGTTGAAACTTTTGAAGTTTCACTTAAGTTTATGCATGATCATCCATGGATTTTGTTAAGAAAGTGATCTTATGCTCAACTTAGGCTCTTTAACTGTAATTTTCATAAACAAGTTTATCTAAATCTTTTTGTAAAGAGTTAATTTTGATTTGATGTAATTTATGCTCTCTTACATGAGATTCATTAAAAATCATTGTTTCTTTTAGTTTGTTAGCCAATCATTGAGAATGGACTCTATATCTTTCAATTTCCTCAACACATATTGATGAACATAATTTATCTCTTACCTCTCAGGCTATAGGTGGGACTTTGTTCTCTATTTTAGCCTTTAAAGCTTGATTCTCTTCCAACACCTCCTTCTCATACATGCTCTAGTCACATGTTCCATCTTTTAAAATTATCAACCTAGTTTCTTTTGAATTACTAGGCCCTACTGATGCGTTTGTGACTGGTGGAGATGACTTAGTTAGCAGAGGTTGTCTGAAAGATCTTTGAGATGATGTTGGTTGATGAGATTTATGTTGATGAGACTGATGTTGCTGATCTTATCTCATGTCAGGAGTTGATTGTTGATTACACTCAATTGAGAAATGTCCATAGAGATTGCATTTGAAATATCTTACTTTTGACTTATCAACACCAAAGTTTTTGTTTCTTCTCGAGTACTGCTTGGATTAATATGCAATCATTTCCATTTGCCACTAAAGATCCACTTCCTCTACTACATTTGGATGAAGTTCTTCCAGATCTTGTTGGAAGATGTTGGCAGGTGTTAAAGTGCTGCCTAAATAAGCTTGAAAGCTTGAGCTGAAAACTACAAAAGCTACTTTTTGTTCTTTAGAGTCCAGAATCACAGTGATGGGCTCTGCTTGATTGTTGTTTGGTGAAGACTTTGCTGATGATGTAGATGCCTCTTTTCTTTCATCATGTCTCCCCTTTTCTTTCATGGTTTACCTTCAGAGGATGTTTTTGAAGGCTTTGAGGCATAAAAGCTAACTTTTTGCTCATTTTCATTCAAAGTACAAGAGTTGTCATTATCATTGTTAGAAATAAAATCACTTCCAACACTTTTAGTGTATTTAAAATGATAAGGAGTGACATGTGTTCTCACACTCTTGTTTCTTGACATTTTATCCATTTCAAGAGCTTCAACTTTAGCTACCAATGTATCTAAACTAGTGGTTTTGAGATCAAGGGTGTTCTTGAACATGGACACACTTTGCTTCCAACTTTTAGGCAAAGTGTGGATCCTCTTTTTTGTTTATTTCCTTATTGGTATACTTTAGATCTAAGATATTCATCTCGGTTACCAATTGCATAAACCTGTGGAGTTGTTGAGGAATTGATTCACCATCAATATGATAAAATGTTTCATATTGGGATCGAAGAGTGTCCTTTCTCATGCTTCTGATTCCATCACTCCCTTCACAAAGAGTATGAAGTATCTTTCACAAGGAGTTTGTTATTTTGTAGTTATCACACTTGATTAGTATTTCTTTAGGTAAAGGCATACTTAGCAAACTGTATGCTCTAATATCGACTTTAACCCTTTTAACATCCTCAGGTGATAGATCTTTTGTACTATGGGTTGATTATTGTCATTATAGTATGGCCCAAGAGCTGGTGGAATATAAAGACCTTCAATTATTTATACCCATAAGTTAAAATCAATGTAATTCACATGATTCTTGAATTTGATTTTCCAGGATTTAAAATCCGCTTTGGTTTCCAACTTTGGAGGTTGGTATGATGATCCACCGAAAAAGTTACTCATTTTAGTCAAAGGATTAATATTCAACTAAAACAGAATTCCTTTTGTGAATGAACTAATTAATGATAAGTACTTAATTATTGAATAATTAAGTAATTGATGTCACAAATAAGCCAATCCTTTTAATGAATATTAATATCAAATCAAGGACTTTTGTTGATTTGAATAATTGTTGATTATCAATCAATAACACAGATCCATGTATAAATTAATATGAATATAGATTAATGTTAACTGAGAAATGTAATAGTACTCACTAAAAGATGAATCACAGTTTGGTTGTTTTAAATTGATTTACACCAAAACAATTTTACTCAGAATCAATAGATCTCATTATAAAACTAATAGATCTAATGAGATAAACAATCAATTAAACAATTCTAACACTGATAAATCAATTGATCTAAATCAATAAGCACTCGGCTCTAATACCACCTATGAATCCAAGGATTGCAATCTGGAATTATCGGTGTTAAATTGAGTTCAAATTAATGATCATAGAATTATCAATAATCATTGTTCAATTGATGGAATATTAAATATCAATCATAATAAATATTAATAATGAAGAACAGAATGATTTCAATACAATAAATGAACAAACAAAATTTGACTCAAAAGTTTTTTATTAAAAGAAATTAATGAGTACAAATGATCAAATAATGATTGCTAATGATGATGTTTTCTATGATCTTCTTGATGATTTTGGTGTAATTGATGTGGCAGCTACTAAGGTTTTTGTGTTTGATTGATCATGTTGATCGATGTGTTGTTAGGTATTCAGTCGTCCTCGATGTGTTGACCTAAGACAAGTATTTATAGGCTCTGGGCATCTTTTAAGGAAACAACAAATATCTTGAAGTCAGTGTTTGACTTGTTGACTTGAACTACTTGATGAAGTATATGTAAGTGTTGGTCTTCAACAGGAACTTTGCCTTCCGCAAGAGTTTTGCATTCCGTAGGAGTCTTCACTTGGTAAACTTCATTGAAGTGCAAGTTGTTCATCCGTGGATCTTTGGTTTTACAACAGACCCTAGAATTCATCTGCATAAGAGTGTTCTTCCATAGAAGATCCTAGGATGTATTTTGTGTATCTACGGGAGAACACAAATGTTCATCCGTAGATGTTTCTTACACTAGACAATTTCATAAAATTGACAAAGTATGATGTTAAACATTCAATCACATATAAATCAACACAATTATGGGTTAACCTATATACATAATGCATATATTAAAATAATGAATTACAAGAGTTTATTACAAGCATTGATTAAAGTGCTAAGCCTATACAAAGGGATCTAGATCTATTGTTCCTAGATCTAACAAGTTTCTTTAAATTGTATAATAATAATTAGGCAAATTGGATTTTAATAATCCAAACTATAACCTATTGGCTGATAATAATCTATACTATAATTTTGGCCGATAATAATCCCACCTTTCAGTTTTGTTACCAATCACAATTTTAGTAGCATAATTTTTATTGATTTACACTTAATTTTCGCTCGTTTTGAATTCCATTTCATTTTATGTATTTTTATTTATTCACAATCACCATCATGAACAAAATCAAATGAAAATCAAGTATAAACAAATAAATAATTATATAACTAGGATTGCTCTTGACAACAAAATTAAAAGTTGGTATTATTATCAGCCAATTTTATATCATGGATTATTAATGACGAATAAGTGATAGTTTGAATTATTAAAATTCAATTTACCTAATAATTATTATAAAACACCTAGCAGGTTTTGAAGCATTTTAGACCAATTGAATAGGATACCACCACTTATAGAACCATGTATATTACTTGAGGTGTTTATAACATAACTAGCTATAGTGTGTTACACAAGTTGAATAAATAAAATTTAATATAATAAATTTTATTATTTATAAAATGATATTCTAAGATATGACTGAAATTATGTATGGGAATTGACTATTGACTATAAACTATAAACAGTTATATTAACTTTTTAAAATTTTGTTTTTAATTTTTTTAAATTAGAAATAGCATTAATAAATAGATTTCTTTTTTAATTTAATAAATTTAAAAAGTGTTAAATAATATTATTAGTAATTAAGGTAAAAATATAATAGGAGAGAGAGGCGAGAAAATTTTGATGAGGATGATTATGGTGTCGACATGTGTCATTCCAAGATACATTTTTATTAGAGTAGGAAGATGAATTAACATAGTCCCTTAGATCTTGGAGTACTCAAGAATTTACTTTAAGACTCTCTCAAGGTAAGTTCTTGTGATCTTCTTTTTTAAACTACTTTGTTAACTTGTTTTGGGGAAATAACTATACATACTTCAAAACTTTGTTAATTATTGGTGTATTATTAATCAAGATTTATTTAGCAGGCATAAACAATACCTAACTTTTAGCACAATCATTAACTCCTTAAGAAGCCACGAGATATATGGTAGTACTATTTGGGGATACCCTCACACACAGTGAACCTTTGGGATGACCTTCCATTGAATTATATATGGTTTATATTGTGTCATATATTCATGTTATTTGATAACTTATGTTGGTAAACATAAGTAAGAGAATTATTATTTTAATGTCCATGAGTCATGAGAAAGGTTTGATTGTGAACTAGTTTTAATGTACCATACTATTTATTTTGTGTCATGTGTAAAGCTATTGTTCTCACTAACATATTTTTGACATATTTTGAGTATGTATTTTTAGGTAATATTTAAGAGTGAGACATGTAGGTATTATGCAGTAGAAAGACTAACCCTAGTAGAAGAAGACTTTAGTTTAATTTAGTTTTAATATTTAATAATTTTGAATTGGGTAGTATCTTATTATAAACAATTTATTTTCTTTCCTGGCATATATTTGTATTCTAGACTGAATAACATGTACTAGTGAAAATAAATATGTAGTATTATTCCATTGCATTTGGTTGATATAAGTCATCATGCCTGGGCCCTAGGTTGGGGTGTGACAAATTGCATAACATTTGACCATAATAGTTGACTTTGTATGTTATAGCATACCATATGACTTTGTCTATTAAAGAAATTGCATACCAGTTGAAGCATATCATAAAGTCTGGATGTGTGTATGGCAATGATTGCATACCAAATGACAAAAATGGATTTTTGGTTGATGTTTGTATTTAGTTAGGAAGCTGCTATTTTGGTATTTGATTATGTTTGATTGATGTCTGTATTAGCTAATTATTGTATTCAATTGTATTGGTCATAACAACATATGAATTGCATTGAATGTGTGTTGATAGTGATTGTATTAATTATGATCTGTGTTGCTTATGAATGCACTTATTTTTTAACTTTAACAACACTTGAAATGGTTTGATAGTTGGTCATAACAACATGTGAATTGCATTGAATGTGTGTTGATAGTGATTGTATTAATTATGATATGTGTTGCTTATGAATGCACTTATTTTTGAACTTTAACAACACTTGAAATGGTTTGACAGACCTAAAACAACAGCGATGACATGTGTTTATTGCAACAAATATATACCACTTGACCATAACCTTGTGTGTAATTACCAAACGTCACCATAACAACTTGCGTAATAATTTCACCCTTTTTTTTAAGTTAAGTAACTGACAAATGCCTTTGTGATTATCAAGATGCTCTTGTGAGATAAAGAGAAAACTTATCATAGTTTGAAGAAAAATCTCCAATGATAATGAAGAAGGTTAATATTAGTAAGTCGATAGTGTTATGTAATGTGATTATATGCACAACGGTGGAACCATGAATTTCTTTTATGGGGTCGACTTATTTCTTTGAGAGCCCATTGGCTATAGTAAAAACTAATTTTTTTGGTATGATTCGGGTTGGGTTGTTTTTGGTCGAGTAGGGTCAGGTCACACATTAAAAGATAAAGTCAAGTTAAATATCAAAATAATATAACAAAAGTACCTTAATAGTCATCAAAATTACATAAGATAAATAGAATATTTCTAAAGTTGTTCTCTACGAGTTTTCATGTTTTGAAATCTATTCATTACATCATCTAGTGAAACATTTTGAAGTAAGTCTTTTTCAATATAACAAATACAACTATCGCTCAAATTCTCATCTCCAATCCTATTACGCAAATCGGACTTCACGTACTTCATTGTTGAAAAACATCTTTCAACACCTAACGTTGTGATAGGTAATATGAGAGCTAACTTCAATAAACGGTATGTTTTTTTGTTGCAACCATAAGCTGTACAAGAGTAGATAGACCATTCAAGTTGTAAAATCTTGTATCTTCTTATAAATTATCAATGTAAGTCAAGAGTTCAATCTTGAGTCTTCTTTAATCATCTTCATTAAAATCATAGGGGTGCATATCTGTAAATCGTAGTATCTTTAGTATATCCAACCAACCAAAATTATCACACGGACTCAAACTATTCATACAAATAAGTAAGTCAGAAGTTACTGTTAGAGACCGTGTACGTACGGAGTACTAAATGATTATGCATGAAACCAGATCAAATAGTGCGGAATCCTATTTGATTAGTGATCCAATCAGTGAGAACGCAATCCCGATCAATATAACGATTAAAGAAACGTTAAGAACGAGTAGAACAAGATCAAATGCGAACTATGAACTTGGAATAGGTTTTCTGGACGCTCTGGACGACAAGGTTATGAGTATGTGTCAAAATTTTAATTGTTACACGAATTAAGTGGTATTTATAGGTTTTCAGTCTTCATTCGTTCGACTGAACCATTAGCATGGTTTAGTCGTGCGACTGACCCATGCGACTAATTCATACACACGACTGAAAGTTCAGTCGTGTGACTGAGTCAATCTCATGTTTCACTCGTACGACTGATCTAGTCGTCTGGTTCAGTCGTGCGACTGGTTCATTAGCATGATGTATTCATGCGTATGGTCCATAAGTATGGTCCATTAACATGAATCATCATATAACAACTTCAAACCTATATAATAAGTTTATATGTATGAATCAGATATACACATCAAAATATATTATCACAATGTTTCGTTACACATATGTAAGCCATGACAGACTTTTACATTAAACACAAAAACTAAGGACATATGTATCAACAAACTCCCCCTTGGACCTAGTTTACTCTAACGTCTGACATCCTTCATAAGCTCCTCAAACCTCTTGTACTTCTCCTCTCTTGTGACTCCTGCGTGTATTTCAAACGCAAAGCAGAGTCGTATCACATTCTGGAATTGGAGAGCATGTACAACATCCTGCATGTCATAGAACAGTGGACACTTGTATAAAGTGTAGACATCATCAGCTGACAAGTTGGTAAGCCACATTAGGACAAATACCCTGATAGTTTCAATTTTGCCTTCTCTGTTTAGAACTATGACTGCTTCACCCGTCCTTTAGTCATAATACCACCATTTGAAATGTGGAGTGAAGTCCTTAGGCATTTCCTGTAAGGGAATCTTCGACATCGTGCGCGGGGGACTCCACTTCAACACTACTTTAGGCTTTCCGGATATGGGATCCACTTCAGTCTTGCGAAAAAAATCTCTCCGGTTGTTGAGGTCTGAAGTTCACCCATCTGGTGTGGTATTCCTTCTTTAATGCAGACTCAAACCAACCTGACATCTTTTTGGGATCTACATACAACAGATTTAAGCATGCAAGTTGGTTGAGCTCAAAGTCTAGGAGAGTCTTCAGATCGTGAGGATATCTGAAGTACTCTATTCCCTTCTCTCTTTTTACAACATACATGTTTAAGTCCTCAAAATATGCCCATGCTATGATCTTGCCAGACACCTTCTGATGTTTCTTGACTTTGTAGAGCTTGGTGTAGGCATTTTGCTTTGGAGCTATGCGTTGGGCTCTTATTTCAGCAAAACAAGCTGCCCATTCAGCCTTCTTTATATCAACATCTGCATCTGAGGCTTAGGATTGGCTTTCATCTTTATCTTTTTCTTTCTCCATTTCATCCAGTTTTTCAAATGTAGCACTGTCGAGAGTGTCACCCAAGTTGAGGATCACATTTCCCTCTTTGTCAGTGTACTCTAGATAGTGGTCAGATGTGACATCCTCTATCTCTATTTCATCAACATCGTTCAGCTCATCATCACTCATAACATCTACCTTTGGAGCGTCATTGACGAGCTCGTCAAGATTCAGTCTGAACATCTTAGCAAGTTGCTCGTCGGTCAGATTGTGTATAATTTCTCCTTCTTCAGGAGTGTAGCTCACTGACCTTCTCACGATTCCTTGAAAATCAAGAATCATGGTAAATTGAGACTTGATTTGCTAAAGGGGAGCAATATCATATTCATCTTGCTGTGAAGTTTTATCTGCTTGATTTAAACATTTAACACATCAATCATTAGTAGTTAATCAAGACATTTAAACATAGATAATCATAAATTACATTAATGCAATATTCGAATCAAGTACAAAAGTTTTCTAAATACAAAACATCTAATCTATACTTTTATCTTGATCGGTCAATTCTTCAACTGGAGGAGCTAAATACGAGGCTCCTTGCTCTTGAGCTCTCTTAGAACGCCTCTCTTGAGCCTGAGTAGAAGCTGATGCAGCAGCATCACCTTCTTTGTCATCATCGTCCCCTTTCTTCTTTCCATTATGTCCTTCATCATCACCATCATCTTCTTCACCCGAATCATCATCCTCATCATCATCATCATCATTATCCTCATCATCATCTCCTTCCCTGATCTTTAAAGGCTTATCTTTGGATCCTTTAAGCCTAAGCATGATCTTCTTTTTCTTTCTCTCTAGCTCCTCTATCCTCTGAACAGAATGTGCATTCTGTTCCTGTAGTTTTGTAATATGCTCAGCCTAAGTAGCATTGAGCTTCATAAGTTGGTTGAGTTGGGCAGCTCTTTGCTCATCTGTGGCAAGCAGCTTTAGCACAATCCGATTGAGATTGGCTAGATGTTCCTCTAATCCGATAGAGGGTAGAGTGGATCCATGGCTCATTGGGACTTGATCCCGGCTCGTTGGGTGGTGGTAGTGGTGGTGGATGTGGTGAATATGGGAGGTGGAATAGAAGTGGATGGTGAAGGGGTGGCTGTGGCAGTGGTGGTAGGAGGTGTGGTAGTGGTGGTAAAAGGTGTGGTAGTGGTGGTAGGAGGTATGGTAGTGGTGGTACGAGGTGTGGTAGTGGTGGTAGGAGGTGTGGTAGTGGTGGTGGTAGTTGTGGTAGAGGTGGTGGATGTGGTGGTAATCAGGGTAATCCTCCTTCTCTTGCTCTTCATTCCATAAGGCTGAGCCATCCACTTCTTCCTCGAGCCCTTAGAAAAGGATGCTCCCACTGGGTTGATGGGCTGGTCAGGGATGTATAATGGATCAGTCACATTAGTAGCGGCATCCTTGGACTCACCCTGGCGTCCACCAACCGCTGCAATCCCCCTCTCAGTGGCAACAACCTTACTGCCCACTGTCCTTACCAGCGGCTCCTCATCTGACTCTTCATCATCATCTGGCAGGAAGTCTTAATGGAACACAGCCCTCTCAGTTCCACCCTGAGTGGATGGTGGAGATGATATATCAGTGGCAGTGGCCGTAGATGGAGTGGGACCAGTATCTCCACCATCTTCACTGTCATCGTCATCGTCAGTGGTAAAACTATGGACTCAGTGTCTGAATCACTGTCATGGTGACGCCACTTCTTGCAAGCGGGCGCCACGTAGTCTTCCCAGGCCAGATGCCCAAACAATCTCCTCACCAGGGGGCTTCACCTACTTGCCCTCATACACCTTCATCCTCCCAAGCATCGTATCATCCATAACCTCAAGAGTGACCGCATCATCTCTCTCCTTTGGCAACAAAGGAAGCTTATGGTCAATAATCAGCTGTAGAAAACATGGATGCATACAATATCCTTCCTTGCCCTTGGCCTTTATATACTCTACCATGTACATGAATATCATCCGAGAGAAACTGAATGGAGGATTCAGTACCAGAGCCACGTAAGCATTCTGGATCTGATCAAACATCTTATCAAAGCCTCCTTTCCTTGATGCTATGCACTTGAGGATAACATGGGCCAAGTACTTAAACTTGGGGCACAAGTTCCTCTTGTTGAGCACACCAGCATAAATGTCCCCAGCGTACTTGATCCGAAAAAACATCCTCGAACCATCAGTGGATGCAGCTTGGTTGGGCGGTCACCATCCTCACCCAACTCCAAAACCCTCCTCAGATCGTTCTCGCTGATCTCAATCTCTTCACCAAAAATAGAGCTCCGAATGCGATGAGGCTCAAAGGACCTGTCTGCTAGAGTGCTTTCCAAGAAAGCCTACTGAATCGATCTATATGGTGTGCATGGCGTAGAGATGGCCTTGAAGATCCTCAATCTGCGCAGAACTGTAATAATCCCAATGAACTCATAAGCATTCCGGGATGTGGCATCAAGATGAACACAGATGTTGTGCTTCATGCTCATAGTCCATCTACTAGTCATGTTTTTGTAACACAAGATGCATATATGTTAGAATTTGTGTAAACGGATGACATTTGAATTTTAATGAACTTTAATCATTGTGTTCAGTCATGTGAATGGACAATGCGACAGAGTCTTAGTCGTGCGATTGGGCTCAATCGTACGATTGAGCCTGGGACTGAGCTTAGCCGTATGTTGTCCTATGCGGTTGAGTCAGTCGTGTGACTGAACTTATACGCATGGTTCATTCGTGTAATTAAGTCATACGCCCAGCTCATTCGTGCGATTGAGTCATTCGCCCAACTCAATCGTGCGATTGAAGTTCATCTCCATTCGCATAAGTCTTTGTTCGACACTTTAAAATCAGTTTGTGGTCTGTACTTGATGTTAACTGTTGTGTTCAGGCTCATTACACTCGCAGACTTTCAAAATAACACCTAGTACTATTTCAATCAACGATTAAGTCCATTTTAGTGGTTTATTTTGAAGATTATGTCTAAGTTCTTGTTTTGGGCGAATTAGGAAATTAGGGCTAGGTTAAACGGGACATTGACGTCGATTTTGGTTGCACATTACCTGTAGATACAGTGAGTAATCGTTAGAGTCACAAACATGATGCTAAATCAATAAAATGAAATTTTGGCAAAGTAACGGTGCTTTCATGCGACTTGAGAGCGATTGAGGGGTGATAAGAATGTGCGACTGACTCCCCTCTATTTATACTGAGTTTACCTTCAGTCATGCGACTGGACCTATTCGCACATTTTATTCGTGCAACTGGGTCTCAGTCGTGCGGCTGACTCAGTCGGTCACCTCCATTTGTGTGATTGGTTCATTCTGGTGATCCACTCGCATGGATTGACCCATGCTTATGGTCCAATCGTACATCTGGTCCATACGTATGGTTCAATCGTGTGATTGGCTCATACTCATGATCCAATTGTGTGACTAGTCCATACTTATGGTCCAGTCATGCGAATGGCTCAGCCTTATGAGTTTGACCTCATGCACTTTCAAACACTTAACCTGTTAACTATTGATAAGACGTTATGACCGATGATCATCTTAGACATGATCTTTTTAATTTGAAAAACTATTGATCACCTCATATGTGATCCTTTTAACTTTAAAACCCGATTGGTCACCTCAGACGTGACCCCTTTTAGTGAGTGATTCACAGATTGAATCCAGATGAATAGTCCGACTTTTAACCTACCAAATGACTAAGCATAAAACTTAAAAAACAACTAGAACTTTAAAAAACAAAACCAAGACATATTTTTGTATTTTTGATTTGAGGTAGATTGAAATCTTAAGAAATGTATCTAACATATTTTTCGTCCTGGACGGCACAGCTTCAAGTTAATTTGATCATAAAACTGGAACGATTCATTATGGAATCATACAGGTATGTCAAAATCATTTGGGACATTTTCACAGAACCTTTTGATGCTTGATTCTTGTTTTTACCGAGAATCAATAGCAAGTTTAGGAAATCATACTAGAGTATAAGATGTACATAATGCATTTGACTGTCAAGAGTTGCAGCCACGATGATTGTCAGTATATTTGTCCTCTATAATCCATACACCGATTTTTGACACAAATTGATGATGAGTTAGGTTTGATTATTTCAACAAGCATTTGTGGATCCCACACTTATATGGTAATCAACATTCCTTAGGAGATTTTTGAGCGGTCTACGGGTATTTTGACAAGAAGAAACTATTATAAGAGCTTTTAAAGAGATTCCAAGCCTCAAGTCAGTGTCATCGCACAGCAGAGAGGCGCAAACAACAATGAATTCTAGAATATTTAGGTTATGCTTCTCCTCAGGTCAGTGCCACCGCACAGCAGAGAGGCACACAACCTATCTTCTTGTTTGAGCATTTATTTCTTTTTGCACATAACGCACCAATAACATAAGTTATTAGCTTGATTGCATTTAGCATTTTTCCATGTGCTTTGCTCATTTTTATGGTCGTCCGCTCACATTTATGGTGTTTATTTTGCTCTTCACCCTTTATTGGAAATACGTTGATTGTGTTAACCAGGGATAAGATGGGAACCCACAGCTCGTTGAACAACTTAGTTTGAATTTAAATCACCAATTAGGTCTAATCATCTATTGTGTTGAATCTACTGACACATCATATAATGGTCTAGCAACCTCTAGGTCTACTTTCTTTGTGTTACCTCAGTAGCGTACTACTTTTACTATCATTTTCCTTTTATTTTGCGTAGACTCCTCAGACTGATACTTCGAATTTTGCATCTTAATTATTTAAATTCTTTTATAGTCCCAAACTGTTTGTTCCCTGTGTACTATCATTTTTCATAAACATTGAATCAATATCACAGATTTGATCTCATTTCTATTAGCCAGACTGTCCTCCTCCCTTGATTTTTAAGTAATTAAATAAAGCAACTAATTTTATAAAGCAACTAATTTAATACTAATCTAACATATTCTCCCTCTAAAATTTAAAACCGAAAATATTTTTGTGTTTTTGGATCTTAATAAACAGGATAATAAAAATAAAGTAAAAGAAAAGAAAAACATGTCGGACTATGCACTTTCTTCATCTAAAATCACATCACTTTTCTTTTTCACGTCATTAACCTCTAAAATATATAAAAACCTTGGTTTATCAAAAGCTTTTGTGTAGAGGTCAGCACGTTGAAAATTCGTATTTATTTTAACCACATCGATTAATTGCTTTTCAAAACAGTCACGTATAAAGTGATATTTAATACCGATTTGTTTAGTTTTAGGATGTTGGACTGGATTTTTGGTGATAGAAATCGCAGCAGAATTATCAACAAAAATAGGAGTGTTAGAGAATTGCAAACCGTAGTCGCGCATTTGCTGTTGAATCCAAATGATCTGCGAACAGCAACTTGCAGCAGCAACGTATTCTGCTTCACAAGTTGACAGAGCAACCAATGTCTGCTTCTTACACTACCAGGTGACTAACCGTCTACCAAAGAATTGACAACCTGTAGAAATTGACTTGTAATTCATCTTGCAACCACCATAGTCCGAATCACTATACACTGTAAGCTCAAAATCATCATCATGAGGATACCATAATCCGAGTGTTGGAGTACCCTTCAGATATCAAAAATTCCGCTTCACACCAATGAGATGATTTACTTTCGGTTTTGGCTGATATCTCGAACAAAGACACGTGGCATACATGATATCAGGACGAGACGTTGTGAGATACATAAGGGAACCAATCATTCCTCTATACATTGTAGCAACAACCAGATCACCATTTTCGTCGGGTGCCACATTGTGGTTTGTGGCAAGTGGAGTTCTAGTAGTTGAAGCATTCTCCATGCCAAACCAATTGAGGATGTCCCCTACATATTTGGTCTGATGCAAGAAGATTCCTTTTGGTGTCTGATCCACCTGTAATCCTAGGAAGAACTTCATCTCCCCCATTGCACTCATCTCGAACTCTGCTTCCATTATAGATTCAAACTCTTTACATAATTCTTCATTCTTGGAACCAAATATTATGTTATCTACATATATCTGTACTAGCAGTAAATCAGCTTCTTTTTCTTTGATGAATAACATACAATCAATCACTCCTCTGCGAAAACCGTGTTTTACAATATGAGTCGAGAGCTTCTCATACCAGGCTCTAGGGGCTTGATGGAGCCCATAGAGAGCCTTGTCCAGTTTGTAAACTCTATCCTGATAATAAGGATCCTCAAATCCTTCGGGTTGACTGACATAGACTGTGTCACGGATTTCACCATGAAGGAATGCACTTTTGACATCTAGTTGATAAACTTGATTCTTCATGTAAGATGCATAGGCTAGGAAGATACGGATTGCTTCCATTCTAACCACAGGTGCAAACACTTCATTGTAGTCAATGCCTTCGACTTGTCTAAAACCTTGAACTACAAGTCGAGCCATGTTTCTGATTATGACCCCTTGGTCATCTTTCTTGCACTTCAAGACCCATTTAGTGCCAATTACCTTATCACCTTTTGGTCTATCCACCAGTGTCCATACTCCTAGCTTCTTGAATTGTAGGAGTTCTTCTTGCATTGCACTAACCCACGCCACATCGTTTAAGGCTTCACTGACATATTTTGGCTCAAATTGAGACACAAAACATCGATATGCACCATCGTGAAGATATCCTTTTTCCATGATTGAGGCATAATCAGCTGAGTATAGCTGATTTCGTGTCTGTACTCCCGATTGTACATCCCCTATGATGTTGTCCAAAGGATGATATACATTTATTCGAGATCCGGGAGTGGTGGGAACAACTACTTCCTCATCTAGATTTTGAATTCCTAGTTCAGTATCTGTAGCTGTTGGAGTGTGAGGTTCTGAAATGTCAGAGGCATCAACATCTGATGCATGTGTACTTTCAGTAGCAGGAACCTGTTCCTCCTGGTCCACCTGTTTCGTCTCCACTTCTTCATCATCAGAGGAGGAGTCACTTACATCAAGTGCTCTCCCTAAAGGACTAGAAGATTCACCTTGTGGAACTAATATTGTCGAGTCTAGTGACAATGTGGTTAAGACATCGTACATTATTTTGGTCGATAACTCATCATCAGGAAGGGTGGGAGGGATGTTGAAGACTTAAAGAATCCTTCATAATCGAAGAAGAATGAGGGTCCCTTTCTAGCAGGGGGTAGTGTATCTCTGAATGTCAATATTACACCACACTTCTACCTGACTCGTTGAGTTCTTATAAAGTCTCTTGTCCGATATATTGTATCCTAGAAAGATCCCTTCTTCAGCCTTCTCACTGAACTTCCCTGACTGAGTTTTCTTCAGCAGCGTACCTGGTGCGCCAAATGGTTCTAGGTACTCTAGATTAGGTTTGCGTCACTCACGTTTTACCATGACATTTGACCACCAAGACTCGATTGAGGGCGTAACCTGCATTGGCAACTACCTCGTTCCAAAATTGGATAGGTCGTTTCGAGTCGGCTAGCATCGTTCTTGCTATCTCTATCAACCTCATGTTCTTTCGTTCAGCAACTCCATTCATTTATGGAGTGTAGGCAGATGTGAACTGGTGTACAATTCCTTTATCTTTGCAAAACGCCTCCATCTACTAGTTCTTGAACTCCGTGCCGTTGTCTGATCAAATCTATCTTACTTTCAGCTTGTTAAGTGATTCCAATGTAGTTAGCAGCTGTTTGAAAGATTCAAATGTCTCTAATTTGGATTTCAGAAACATCACCCAAGAGAATCTTGAGTAATCATCCGTGACTACATAACAGTACAAATCACCAGCGATGCTTTTGGTACTGACAGGACCAAACAAATCCATGTGTAGAAGTTCGAGAGACAGGTCAATGGAATTTACTTTCTTTGCCTTGTGAGACTTCTTGGTCTGTTTACCTTTCTTACACGTTACAAAAAAATCCAGAAGTTGAAAATTCTTGACATTTACTCTATTCGTTAAATCATTCTAGATCAGATGATTCATCTTCCGTTGATTGATGTGTCCCATTCTCCTATGCCAGGAGATTGAGTCCCTCTCTGTTTCCTTTGACAAAAAGCATTGAACTTCATGATCGGTTGTGGAGGCTTTTGATAGATCCAAGACATATAGGTCATTATATCTTGAAGCTGACATTAAGATTTTATCCTTTAGGATAATGTAATCCTTCTTCAATACGTAGCACTTCTTGTTGTCAAAAAAAACTTTGAATCCTTTGTCATAAATCTGGGAGACTAAAAGCAAGTTATTCTATAGTTGTTGAACATAGTTGACCTTATCAAACTTGACTTTCTGGTTTCCCACTTCGCCTTGAGCGGTGATGTATCCTCCTTTATTTCCAGCAAATGACACATGTCCCCCTTTAATTTGTTTGACATTGAAAAAGAGTGATAGGTTCACGGTCATGTGCCTAGATGCCCCATCATCAACAATCTAGGTATTTATGATAGCAATGTAACAGACACCCTGCACATTCAAAGGAAATGATCAGTTTAGGTTTGGGACCCAAGCCTTAACTGGCTTGAGTGACCCAGAGGAATCACATATCATAAACTCAACCCACTGTCCATTTAAGGGTGAGGGCATATCATTCTTCTTATTGTTTTCATTAGCAGACAATGGACTTGACTTTTCTTTCCATAAGCCAGTTTTGTGTAAGGCATGTTTATGATAAACAGATGATTGGCTTACAGTTTGAACTTTAGGTTCATTAATTCTCTTTGGTGGAGTAATAGAACTCCTTTTCGAAGAACTTGGTTTTGTTTCATAAAGTTCAATTTTCTGTTTGGGAGTATGATAATAAGGACAGTTAGAAGAAATATGTCCTCACTTTCCACAACTGTAGCATGATCTTCCTTCTACATGTTGAGGAAACTGTTTATGTAGGGTTGAGTGTGATACAGGTGTGACATGAGTCTGGTTGAATTTAGTCACTTCTCGTTTAGATGTATCACCTTTATTAATAAAATTAATTGTTTTTACGTTTTGAACATCTTTAACATGCCCTTTGGTTGGACTTTGATGACTCAACGAGCATCTTGCCTTTTGATTTCAAAGTAGCCTCCTTCTGTTTAGTGACAAATTTCTCCGGTTTACCCGTGGAATCAGGATTACTAACCAAAGGAGTAGACATCACATGATCCTTAATTGGGTTGTTATTTATGGGTCTACATTTTGTATTTAACATGATCTCATGTGGTGGTGGTACTACTTTGTAACCCAACCCTTCCCTATTATTTCGTTCTCACTAAGTGTTGAACTATGTGAGAAGAACTGGTCCAACTGTGCAGATTTTGTTTTAAAGAATTTACTTCGACTTCTAAAACTGCTTTTTCTTTCTTTGTTTCTTCCGAAGAATTTAAATAAAACTTTATATCATTAGCTTGATAAAAATCAACAACCTCAGTTTTCCTTAGCTGTTTACCTAAAAGTTCTATTTTTTCTTTATAACTGCACTCATTTTGTTACAAAATACGATTAGCTTCTGTGCACAGTTGTAAATCATTTACTAAGCTATCATTGTGGTCTAATAACCTAGCAATTTTCAAATCAATGCTTTCAGACGAATGCGCCCCGTGATGAAGAGAAACTTCTAAATTTTTTACATTCAATACAAGCATGATATTCAAAAAGTTGGTATTTAGTACTTAACTGTGAAGAATCAGTTGAATCAGCCATCAATGCAGAGTTAGACTCTTTGGATGCTGGAGATTTTGAACATGTCTTTCTGAGTTCTTCTTCAATCAGATGATTTACCATATTCATAGCTTCTTCGTTATCTGACAATACTTGTTCAACTGTAATTTCACCTTCACTCGCAGAGCCATTATCCAGTCCTTCGACACAGGCAATGTTTGATTCACGGGGAGACACAAAACTGAAGGTCCAGTCCTGCCCTTCGTCACCTTGAGCAGTCAAGGCCTTTGTCTCTTAACTTGAAGAGGTAGTTCCACTCCTGTCTTTGTCTTGACGGTTGAAGGTTGAGAACAGATTTCTGTTACCTGTTTTCTTGGGCTTTACACATTCACGTTTGAAATGCCCCTTTTCACCACAATTAAAGCAGGTAACTTTGGTTTTGTCGAAACCAAAATTTTTGTCTTTTGTGGCTACCAAATTCTGCCCTGTCTTTTTCACAAACTTTTTTGCCCTTCTAACAGCACTCGCTAGAGCCCACATGATATCCATTCTCTCTAGTTCATTTGCATTCACCTGCTTGTAATCTTTATCTGCAAGATGGTAATTGCCAATCTTCCCTGCAACTAGACCATCATAGGATTGGACAACAGCTGCTAGAAGATCCATGTGCTCCTTTGCAACTTCCACTGTGATACTACTGAGATTCTCGGTCTTCAACTTTGTAGTATTGTCTTCACGCATTATATATTGGGTAGTGGATGACCCTGACGTTTATGGTCCTGAAGCAGTGGTTTGGGAAGGAGCTACAGAACTAGACACAAAGGCAGTTTGAAGTGGTGCTTCTGAACTGGTTAGAGTGGGAGATGAGTTATAAAGTGAAGGATTCTGGTCGTAGGATCATTTCTATGACCTGTATTTCATTCTCAGTTCCTCCTCTCTTAATTTCAGGATGAAGTCATTTATGTCTAACTTTGCAAGAATATTGTTCTGTCTCATGTTAGACACAAATGAGTCCCATTTCTCCGGCAAACCATCTTCAAAACTTGACACTTTATCTTCCATAGACGTTGTTACCCCATGAGTGTGCAGCTCACTCATCAGATGGTAGAGTCTGTCGATAATATCGTCCAAGATTTCTTTCCCTATTGAGGAGAAGTTATCAAACACCTTCTTGAGAGCCTTTGCCTTTAAAGCCTTTAACGTTGCATTCCCATCGTATCTTTTCTCCAAAGCTTCCCATAACTTTTTCGCCTGTTTATTCAGAGAACTGATGAAAAATATCTTTAGGTATCGACTGAGTCAACAGGTCATACACCTTCTTTTCAGCATTGTACTTAGCTTTCTGGCTGTCAGTCATACCTCCCAAAGTTAACTTAACACCATCAGTATCGACTGGCATACTATAACTTGTCTCAATGGATTCCCAAAGATTGGGTTCAACTCCATTTAGATCGATCTCGAACCTCTGTTTTCATTGCGGGTAATCATATAATGTTATAAGTTTTGGTGGTTTATTGTGATTTCCAATTTCATTTTCCAGAAGCAGAAGGTTCTAGATGCGAGAGTCCCTTCCGACAGTAAAAGTAGAAAACTGATCTTCCATCTCTTTAAACTTTGAACTTTAAAACTAGACTTGCTCACTTGTGCGAATGGACTTTTACGTATGGATCACTCGTGCGAATGAGGGGTGCGAGTGAATTCAATCGTGCGATTGGATTAAGTCATACGTATGGAGTGTGCGATTGAAGACAAGCGAATGGGGTTGTTCAGTCATACGAATGAGTGAGCGACTAAGTTCAATTGTGCGAATGGAGTGTGCGATTGAGTTTAGTCGTGCGATTGAGCCAATCGTGCGACTGAAGGCTGTTGTTTTTGAAAAATCAAAGGTTTTTGACACTTTTACACAAAAACACGATTTTTCAAGAACCCTAATATGTCGTATGCTGAAAAACGTAAACTTTGAGACCTGGAAACGTCGAAAACACTGTTTTACTCAAAAGGTGAATCCTTTGAATGAAAAATGTGATTTTTACACCAAAACTAATCGAATCACACACAAAATCAAGAGCCAATGGCCCTCATACCACTTGTTAGAGACCGTGTACGTATAGAGTACTAAATGATTATGCGTGAAACCAGATCAAATAGTGTGGAATCCTATTTGATTGGTGATCCAATCAGTGAGAACACAATCCCGATCAATCTAACGATTAAAGAAATGTTAAGAATGAGTAGAACAAGATCATATGTGAACTATGAACTTAGAATAGGTTTTCTGGACGCTCTGGACAGCTAGGTTATGAGTATGTGTCAAAAGTCTAATTTTTCCACGAATTAAGTGGTATTTATAGGTTTGCAGTCTTCATTCGTGGGACTGAACCATTAGCATGGTTCAGTCGTGCGACTGATTCATACGCACGACTGAAAGTTCAGTCGTGCGACTGAGTCAATCTCATGTCTCACTCGTACGACTGATCCAGTCGTCTGGTTCAGTCGTGCGTCTGGTTCATTAGCATGAATCATCATATAACAACTTCAAACTATATAATAAGTTTATATATATGAATCAGATATAAGTCAACATCAAAACACAAATCATATATTATTACAGTGTTTCATTACACATATGTAAGCCATGACAGACTTTTACATTAAGCACATAAACTAGGGACATATGTATCAACAGTTACCTTGTTAAAATGGTTTCCAAACTCGTGGATTTGCATGTCTAGTACTGTGTTGAAACAATTATACTCATAATATTGACTATATGTAATGTTTGTCTTTTGCCTTGGCTTTTTAGGGTTAATGTAGTATTCATCCATGTTTACAATCTCAAGTTCATGTTTTTCACAAAATGAGTTAACTTCCTCAAGAAATGAATTGAAACCCTCTAATTGAAACTTCTCAAGTAGTTGCTTGGTTGATGTAACCAATGAGATTGCATTCAATAAATCTTGATCTTTTCTTTGAAGACATTGGAACAAAATCATATTTTTTTCATATCCGATTGAAGCCCATGCACTTGTTTCATGCTAGCAATACTCAAACTTGTTTATTCAACATATTCGAGAACTTCCATAACGCATGGATATAAAGTAATCAAATGAAAAAGTGTTTTATAACATGAATTCCAACATGTATCTCCAGCTCATGTAAGAGAAATCTCTTGATTCAAACCACTTCCGGTACCAATTTCATTTTTTAAATTCTTTTTGTGACATTCACGAAGTTTATCTTGTCTTTTACAACAATGCACATATGACATTTGTTAAACACCCAACCGTTTTAAAAAGCTTCCAAACACCCGTATGTTTGCTTGAGACCGCCACCACAACTAGTTGAAGTTAATGGGCAAAACAATGCACATAAAATGCTGATACAATTTTTTTAAGATTGTAGATCTTAATCGATTAAATTCACCAGACATATTATTTGCACTATCATAACATTGACCTCTAACCTTTGCCAAACTTAATCCACGTCGAGCAAATAAATTATCATTGGCGGATTTGAGAGATAATGCAGATGTTTCCATTACATGAACAAGACCAATAGACTTTTCTTTAACAACCCCACATTTGTCAACATATCGAATAACCACAACTATTTGTTCTTTTTTAGACATCGCTTGATTCATCCATTAATAAAGAAAAAACATCATCACCAAGATCTTAAAAAATTTGTTTTAATACCTCTTGTGCAAAACAATATTTAATGTCTTGTTGAACTTTAGGAGATGTCATTTGGCTATTTCTGGGCGCATTTCTTAAGATAACCTTACCAAGGGCTTCATTTTGTTTTGCCAATAATTTAGAGAGTTCCAAGAAATTACCTCTATTTAAAGAGCCTATCGATTCATCATGACCACAAAAAGATATTCCTTGATTCAATAATGTTTGGGAAAGAGAAGTTAATGCACCTAATCTAAGTTGATTATCATGCTTTCTGCTTATCACTTTGTTTTTCAAAGGCCACTCGTATAGATCCATCTTGTCTTAACAAATCTTTACATCTTTTAATGACTTGTTGTGCACGCTATTAACTTCACCCACATGACGACTAAACCTCTCTATTTTATTCTAACTATTAAACCCTTCAGTAACAAATGAGTCTTTATGCTTTCCAAAGTAATCTTTAAACAAGTAGCAACACAAGCAATATCCACTATCGGTTTTAATACTATACTCTTGCTTCACCACTAATCAATTTTTGAGGAAAATCATGACCTTTTAGTTGGCATGGCCCTTTATTTAAGTATGCTCTTCTAATTTCATCTCGTTGATTAGGGTGATAAGAAGAAATTTATTTTTAGTCAACATCCGATGGAAGATCTTTTAAATCAACAAATTCAGTGTCTTATAAGATGAAGATACAAAATTTCTTTTGAAAAACTTTTCCATATTCCTAGAGTTATAAATTAAAACCCAAATCAAACACACTTTTAACAACCATTCCTCCACCCCGCTTCATCCATTCCCATTCCAAAAATTCCTTCTTCGATCTGAAGGTGTGTTAAGCATATAGTCATTGTGGTTATAGACGAGTTCTGTTTCCGATTAGACTAAGAACCTTCCATCTAAGAAACCTGCTTAACTTCTCCCCCCTGTCATGTATTGGCTCTCTATAATATAATGCTAAGTATTAAAAATTAAAATAATCAAATAAAAGTACAAAACAATCAATTAAATTATTAAAGAATTAAACATTCAAAACAATTTAACATTATTAGTACTGACTTACCAAAACGTTCCTTGCCGAATTCCGATTACAACTTGCTGATTTGAATTGAGACTTAGATTTTGGAATTTCCAAAGGTCAAAAGGGTGTGTTGTCTGCTGATCACAAATTGCGTGATTGTCGTCGGTGTAGTGATGCTCCAACATTACTCCTGCTGTAAATGTCAAGGACTCAAGGGTTGTGACTTTTGGGTTTTGGGTTATGGGCTTTGTCAATATTATTTGTATTAAATGTGTTATATTATTTTAATTTAATGGGATATGGGTATTGAGTAATTGGGTAATAAAAATTGGCTTTGGGGTTAAGGATATTGGGTAGTAATTTGATGGGTTAAATCTAATAAGGTTAACGATCCAAAATGATTTTATATTAGTTATTTTTGTTATAACTTATCAGCTTATATTTGTAAAACTTTTAAATTTTATATTTCTAGGGTCATTGATAATAAAAAATATAATAGATTCGTCGTCAAAATTCTTGGGGGTCGTGGTCAAAATTTCTTGGGGGTCGGGAACAACATATACACTACTAATAAACAAAAAAATTAATGGGGGTTGGGCGAACCCCAACCACAAAGGTTGGATCTGCCACTATATATGCATGTGAAACCATCTTCTTACTTTCGTCTTTGTTTTGTTTGAAAATAGATGTTCAAAAGGAGAAGCATACTAATAAGAAGAACGATATACAACTTCAAAGTGATGCAAACAGAGGTATGAAATATATGTAACACCCGGTTATTTTTTTTAAGTCAAAGAAAGAAGAATAAAATGAAGAAAAAGAAAGAAAAAAATATTTTACCCAAGTTAAGGGGTAAAAGTGTCAAAAGGACAAAACTTTGAAAATTTTGATGAATAAAGGTGATGGCCGCCCACTCTTGCACATCACCTTTCGGCTTACGGATTCTAGAGAGAGAAAGTGCAGAGTTTTCGGGTTTTGAAGAAGAACAAGAAAGAATTCGAATTCAAGGCGGTTGAACTCATTTGCAAATGGGTTTGGAAGAAGTCATACTCAAGAGCTACAAAGGTGAGTTCTAGAACCCCTATTTTACATGTTTTAACTGATTTTGGGGCTGAAAATGCATGAATGTATGTTTTTATAAAACTGGGTTTTATACCCGTATGTTTGAATATGTGCATGATGATGTTATGGTGTGATTCTGGACTGTGTTCATGATTTGATTATGTTATGGTTGTGTTTCTAAGGCTTAGAATGTAAGATTTAAGCTTAGAACATAAAAGATTAGATTTAGGGACTGAATCTGATGAATAGTGTACCCTAGGCTGCTCATACGCCCAAGTAGTGGTTTATACGCCTAAGTTTTGAAAACTGCTTAAGTGTTGACAAATGCGGATGGAAGGTCAATGCGAATGAACAGTTAATGCGGATGAGCATTGACTAAGTATAGGAAATGCGGATGAGCATTGACTAAGTATGGGAAATGCGGATGAACATTGACTAAGTATGGGAAATGCGGATGAGTAAAGTCAATGCAGATGAACAAATGTGGATGAGTAAAGTCAATGCGAATAAACTAAAACAAATGTTGATGAGTAAAGTCAATGCGGATGAACAAAAACAAATGCGGATGAACTAAAACAAATGCGGTGAACAAAAAGGCAAATGCGGATGAACACTTAGAATATTTTCTGACTCCTTGGGGAAAAAGTGAAATATAGATTTTGACTTGAGAGGTTCCCGGGGGCTATGTAAGTTGACTTTTTGAGGTCATAGATGTTATTATCGGTATGTTATGATATATGATTGATGCTTATGCATGATGGTATGTATGATGTATGTTATGTATGTATGATGCCATGTATGATGATGTTGACTATTTATGTATATGTTCCTTGTTGTATGATTATTTTCCCGTGGCTTTACGTTGAATGTTAATGAATGAAATGAAAGTATTATGTAACGTAAAGAGGAAAATAATTAAAAGAGGAACGTAATGAAATAATGCATGCATTAACGAATGAATGAAAGTAAGAAAGGCTTGCAAGCAAATGTATGGAGGTTCATACCCAATGAAGGGTGTTAGCTCAATTGTGTGCATGTTAGCTACCCCAGAAGGATGCACACTGGGATCCAGTCCTTGTGATTGACCATATGTATATGATCCTTGCCGCTTGCCCTAGGTACTAGAGTCAGCTTCGTGCACAATGTTCGAGGTCTATGAAAGACCTCACGCCCAGTAACCAGCTTCGTGCATAATGTTCGGGGCATAGCATATGGCATTGATCAGGAATGAAAGAGGAAAGATAAGTGGTGAAGGTACTTGCCCTAGGTACTGGAGTTAGCTTCGTGCATAATGTTCGAGGTCTATGAAAGACCTCAGGCCCAGTAACCAGCTTCGTGCATAATGTTCGGGGTATTGTACATGTCATCGAATGTAATGAACGTACGGATGAAAGTATGAAAGTTATGTATGAAAGAGAATGAAAGTGATTGATAATGACGTACGATGAATGAACGAAAGTTAACGAATGAATGATGAAGATAATAATGATATTATCTATGTGTACGTATGATGTGTGATCACATGCAAAAGTAAAGAATGGTTTTAATGAATGTAAAGTATTTTTATGTTAAAACTAGAACTCACTCAGCAATGCTGACTTTTTTATGCATTTTCTAGTTGGCAGGTAAAGTTGCTGAGGATGGCACGGGACGGCTACTTGGCTTGTTTTGGATGACATTCATTTTTTATAATGCTTTTGTGAGGTAATGCAACATGTGTTTTGTAATGTAATAACGATGTATTATTTTGCAAAAGCATGAAATGAAATGTCGTTTTTAATGTTTCCGCTGCAATGATTATGAAGGTTAAATATAAATTTATGTTTTATATGCGATGATCGATCAGCTGTGAGCGCCCCGGGAACGGGGTCTTACAATATACTATGCTTATTTTGATTTATTTTGAAAGAATAGTGTATTCATAACTAATTGCGTGATTTTTACGGTATAACTGTGTGGTTGTATACGGACATTGTTTACGTAATTATCATAGGAAATAATTCCAAGTTAGTGAAGGAAGAAGAAAGAAGGAATATACTGATAATGATTTCGTGAAACTACAGGTTAAAAGCAAAAGTAAAATAAAACAAAAATCAAAGCAACGATCTATTCACTACAATAACATAAAGTTGTCTACGCATAGTTCACCCAAAAGTTCATTAATGCCATCGAGAAGTTTATAGATGCACAAGTTGCTATGTGTAAAAAAATTAAGGGTCTCTTTGATATCGTTTGAATGATTAAGTGCTAAACCAATGAGAGGTCTGAACCAGTAAGTGTAAACCATTAAGAGGTCTGAATCATTAAGAGCTTATATATCGTTTAATTATTCAAATACAAATATCTAACCAATTCAGATAAGTAGTTTAACCCATTCAGTATTAGACCTCTTAACCATTCAGTATTAAACCTCTTAACAATTCAACATTAGTATAATGCTTAGCCATTTAAAGGCAAATGTCTAAATCATTCAGACATTTGCTCGCGAAACAAACAGTCTGAACCATTAAGTGCTAAATCATTCAAACATCTGAACCATTAAGAGACTATCAAACAACCCTTAAGTATAGGTTTATATTAACGATGAATGTAGATAACATATCAACAACCTTGGGTTAGTTTGCGGACCAAGGGCGTAGTGTTCCCGATTAGCCCCTCCTTTCCCAGGCACTCCTCGGCTCCTTCCCGGCTTCATTCCGTGTCCCGCTAGAGAGATTAGTGGACATGTGAATTTGAATTTGAAGGAGAAAGAAAAAGAAAAAAAAAAGAAAAAAGAAATAGAAAAAGAAAAAGAAAACTCACTTGCAATTAAAAGCTTTTTTTCTTCCTTATTCTAATTTTATGTGGTTTCAAAATGCCGTTATCCAGTTTCTCAATTGCTTTCAGCTTCGCAACGGTGGCTCCTGTTCTTCAACACCAGCAGGTAATCGATGATATTTCTATATAGAAACTTTGTACATTGCTTTACGATTTCATGAAAATAAACAAAATCAAACGATTTTTTTCTATTACCTCACTTATTCTAGGGCGTTTTGATTTCTCTGTTTTCATTTTATAATTGTTCACAAATTTGGTGCATTGCAATCTCAACTTTAGAACGCTAGCTTGCAGGTGAAATTGAAATTGAATTTCGGGAGCACGAGAAGTGTAGCTGTAAATAAGATTGGTGGAAATGTTGAATTTGCTGTTAGGTCACTTTCTTCAGGAGATACCAGCGGTTCTTCGGTTCAATCTGATGTTCCTTTTCCTGGTGATTACGACGAGCTTCTTGATCAGGTTAGATTTGAGCAACAGTGTTTAGTATTTTAGGGTTTTCTGATAGTTGGGATTGATTGTAAGTATACGTACTAAGGGGAAAAGAGTTCATACATGATCAAAGATTGTGCTGCTGATTAGCTAGTAATCACATTTTGAACGTATTATCTTTTAGTTTAAGGATATGGTACATGGATTATAGGTTGAAGAGAAAAGGGGTATAAATAAATTTACCATTTTAATGTTATTAACCAATGCATAGCTGAACTGCAATGTGTATGAGCCCTGAGGGAATGTTGATCAAATTACTAAATAAATCTTGGAGTTACAAAGCATGCCCGGCCTTACAAGGAAGTCTGCCAAACATTCAAGCTTCAAAAGCAGCTCCGAGGGACAAAACGTTATTTCTAAACACTTTAATCATGACGTGCTGATTACATGTAATTATAAAATAATATGTCTTGAGGAGTAAGTTGATAGTCCTCTATCATCTTGAGATGATCTTGACATTTGTGAATTAGCTTAAGAAATGCTATATTCCGAAACATGGATATGTTTTGTTTGGTACTTTTACATACAAGTATATCAAAACAATGAAGTGAATTTAAGTTTGTATCATAGCTGACTTTTGTTTTTTGATTGTGAACTGCATCATTTCTGGGATTAAAGAAATGTATAAGTTGAGGATTAAAAGATCTGGCTACATTTAATTTAACTGATACTCTCTAATAGCTTTAAAGATAAAATGGTAATTCCATCTGCTTATCTGTTAATAGTCTTTAGCATTACAGAGTTGTAAATAGTTGAATTATGTTCTGTTTTCTACTCATTGTTCTGAAATATCTCTTCAGTTGCTTAATGTTAAACTTTGGAATTAACAGGCAAAAGAAGCAGCTCAGGTAGCTTTGAAGGATGGTATAAAGTTGATGGTGAGTTAATACAATACTCTCGGTTATTTATGTACTAAAGACGCAAAATTACATATCTAGAATTTCTATAGAGTTTGTGCTCCACAACTTTCAACCACAGGAGATTGAGTTTCCAACTGCTGGGCTGGGATCCGTGCCAGGTTTTTTCTTGCTAAACATTACGCCCTTCCCCACGACCCCACCCCCTGTTTATTATTTCTATATGTAATTCATTTTATGTCTTCAAATTAATTAGTTCTCTCATCTGGTGAATATTCAATGTCGTTGTGACAATTTACCTCCATACTTATCTATGCCAGGTGATGGTGAAGGTGGTATTGAAATGACTGGAAGCATGCAATTGATTCGTGAATTTTGTGATCTCCTCGTAGAACCAGAAAAGGCTACACGAACCAGAATAGTATGTCAATGAGCAACTCTCTCCGTAATTCTAATTATCACATTACTTGTTACTTCTGCTCTACTTTATGGAAATTAAATTTTTTATATCTTAAAGATTTCCACTAGTCAGGACAACCAACATATTTTTATGCTACAGAAAAGTAGTTTCTCATAACAACTGTAATGCTGTTTGGCAAATGCATGGTCGAACTTTAGTTTACATAAGAGAAAGTGTCTCTTTAATATGCAATTTTTTCAAATTTCATTAAAATCATCATGCCTCTATTTATTTCACAAGTAGGAACATATATCTCATTGGATTAGGGTAGGAGTAGACTAGGGCTGGTCAAAAAAAAAAAATCTCTTATGTATAGCTCTGGTTATGTTCTACCTTCTAGAGTCAAATGTGTAAAATCAAAACAATTAACTAAAAGTGAAGTGACTGAAATATTCCAGTGGGTTAAATGGTGAAACCCGGACAAAGCATAGAATCAACTAAACCACTTTATTAAAAAGGATTAAACTGTGGCTATAATGATATATTTCTTCTATCTATATTAAACACAAATTATTGTTAATCATGTGAAAGAAAACTATTTCAGTTGAACCCATACAAATCTGTTCTGACCCGAAGCCAATATTATTACCCTATCCGACTAACAGACCCATTATTCTACCTCTACACTAGGTGATGGCAATTTCAAATGTATTAGTTCACATACTTCTGCATATGGAAGTTACGACATCATTAAGCATGCAAAAACATAACCTATAATCTCTCAAGGTTCTTGTTGAGTGAATGTTGAAGAAAGCTGTCCATAGATCTGTTCTTTTTTTTATCAGCATTCAGCATATATATTTTTCTATCATAAGCTAGAAACTGATGCATCAACACTTGTAGTTTTTCCCAGAGGCCAATGAAGTTCAATTCGCAAGAAAATCAGCATTCGGAGGTGCTTCTTTCAAATTGGATTATTTAACAAAACCCTCATTCTTTCAAGATTTTGGTTTTGTTGAAAAGATTAAAATGGTTGATCGTGTTAAGGAAGAAGATGAGCTATTCATAGTCGGGTACCCTTATTTTAATGTCAATGGTATACACCAGCTGTTTCTTTTTCTTTAATACTTTATTAATGAGGTCAATTAGTTCACTATAACTTGAAAAACAGAGATGCTTGTTGTGGAAGAGCTTTATAGGGAAGCAGTGGCAGCAACAAGTAGACAAATGATTATATTTAATGGTGAACTTGATCGTATAAGATCTGGATGTATCCTTTCTTACATAGAGCCACATTTATAATATTAAGGGGCAATGCGAAAAAAAACGTAGAAGCAAAAGAAGAGAACTAAATCTTGCATGAAAAATTAGGAATTGGTTGTTTTGGGTATGTTTGATGCTTAATGGGTCCAGTGAAATTTTAATACCTTAAACCTCAGAAATCATTTTATTAAAAAAATTAGTGCACTCATAAAGTAATTTTATCTTTGTAATCATATTTGACCCACTAATTAGTATAAAATGTTGAAATGGTTTTGGATAAAAAGCATTTCTGGTCAACCCAATTTCCAGTTTTCACCTTTACCAAATCATGCCCGTTACCTGTCTCGCCTGACCTGCCCATATTTCCACCTATTGTCAGCTACAATGGTTTATACCGTTCACACCACAATTTCCCCTGCATTGTGCGTCTGTACATTCCTACAAATTAGTAACATTTTTACCAAAATGCTGATTCAAGTTGCAACAAAAAGCCAAGTACAACTGTTCAAACATTAGAATACACTATGCTCATAACTGCTAGCTGATCATCAGTTATTGTATCTACAAAGGCAGACTCACCTGCCATTCATCCCTAATCCTGTTATTTCTCCTTTCTACAATTGTGATTGTCCTTGAGTTTAAAAATAGATTATCCATCGATCTTTTATCCCAAACTAGCTGCCCTTTTAAAGACACTTTTTCCCAAGATGGAGACTGTATATTACATCCATAATTTCAAAGGTCGCAATGGGGGAAGCCTATTCAGGTTTGTTGCTAATTCTCTTTTCCTAATCTCTTGGCTCAAGTTTGCCAATTAGCTTCAACTACTAGTTATAATATTTTTGAGAGGCAAAATGAGTAGGTGGGGTTGGTTGTGTACGGGTCAAAACCCTTGTGGGTTAGAATTGGTTCACCTGTTATATTTGGTTTATGGTGGCTAGTGGTGGCGGGGGTGATGGACGTGAAGTGTACACTTGTGATATTAAAGACCCAAATTTAATTGTTTGGGTTCATATTGCAATATATAATTAGTTTTTCTACATATTTAGTGATTAAACTTTTAACTATTGTCCATGACTTCTTATTGAAAGCAAAATATTATTCTTGTAAAAATAAAATAAAAAATGCTATATTTTGCATTAACAAATAATTTTGGACAAGAAAAGATAGAAGTACAATGGTGTTGTTTGAACTTCGTTTGTGCATATGATCCTCATACTTGTACAGTTTTATCCATTTTGTTAACCAAATAATATGACTAGTTTGCAACAAAGATCATGTTTGATGGTTGTATAAGTTAACCAATCCTTCATATTATATTTGTGATGCATTTTAATTACTCTATCCTCTAATATAATTTCCTCCAAAATTTAAAATCCAATGAAGGTGTTACCCTGGTCCCTGGAAGGTACTGAGAAGAATGGGAAGTAGATATGTATGTGTGCATCAGCAGGATGAGATGCCAACCCTAAAGGAGGTCGCTTTGGATATTCTTCCCTCAGCTTAAAATTTATCCGGTAGGTGATTTGCCGATATCAAACTCTAGAATTTGTAGGTGGTAAAATAGGCGGGTTGGGTCATAAGATGTTTATTTTTTGTGTTTGTGGGCAGTTATGCGTCAAATTTGATTACCAAAAGTATGTTATTTCAACGATAATCTAGTGCTTTTAGTAAAATGTTTTCGGATGTTTTATGCGTCAAGTACATTTGACCCATTAGAAGAGTTTACTTTTTAAGGTAATCTTTTGATTTGATCCATGATAGGAACTTATTTGGGCAAGTCTACCTGTGCCGAACTAAGGGGCAACAAGATAATAGTGAAACCTCAAGGGGTTAAACTAGTGATTTTATTTATTACTATGTTTATTAATTATCATCATGATATATGTTGGTTTTATGTGTCCAAGATACTGTATATGACAATATACTAATAATATAGTCTTATTGGGATACATATTGGCCCGGATACGTATAGAGAGAATGTTTGTTTTGTTCCCATCATTCTCGTCATCCATTCATCTTGAATTTACACTTCAAATGTTGTATTTGTTGAGGAACAAGTTTTGTATTACCCCAAAATATATGTATTTCTTTTAAACCCAAAATGTATGTAATTTTTGTTAGTTAAGACAAACGTATGTTTTGCATATGCAACTAACTAGCCTAACCACCCGTGTGTTACACGAGTTGAAAATTTTATATTTAAAATATAGTAAATTACACATATGGTTCTTATATTTTGTTAAAAAATTTTGTTTGATCCTTAAAGTTTAAAAATTATGAATATGATCCCTAATATTTCATTTTTTTCATCTATGGTCCCAATTTCTATTAGTCAACAATTAATAATGTTAAATATTATAAAAATGACATTTTACCCGCATCAAACATCTATCATACTTACCATTTAATATATAGTATTATTGTTATTAAGGAAAGCTTTATATTCTTATTTTTCCAATCTTTTTTATTTTTTTAAATTTGGAATATTTCATTATTAATATCTTTATTATATAATAAACTACGATTAAATACATGAATAATTTTTAATAACATTTTATTTTAAATGTTTCCTTTTTAATGTGTTAAATTGTCTGTTTTATAAATGTTATTCTTAAAATCATTTAATATTTTAAACGTTTTCTTAAAACTTTTTGGTTTTCTAAAGTTTTTTCTTAAACCATCTATTTTTTAAAGTATCTTTAAAAACCAAT
>BJCM01200834.1:0-21113 GCA_018326385.1 Flaveria bidentis | reverse complement strand
AGATAATAATGATATTATCTATGTGTACGTATGATGTATGATCGCATGAAAGTAAAGAACGGTTTTAATGAAAGAAAAGTATGTTTTATTATAAAACTAGAACTCACTTAGCAACGCTGACTTTTATGTGTTTCCAGTTGGCAGGTAATGGTTGCTGAGGATGGCACGAGGCGGCTACTCAGCTCTTTTGGATGGCATCCATATTTATAATCCTTTTGTGATGTAATGAAACATGTATATTATAATTGGTTAACGTCGTATTGTCTTGCAAAAGCTATTATATTGAAATGAAACGTTTTGTTTAAATGTTTTCACTGCAACATTTTTATGTAATATGATGAAAATATATGTTTTATGTGCAATGATTTACCAGTTGTAAGCGTCTCGGGAACGGGGCCTTACAACTTGGTATCAGAGCCAAAGTTTAAGTGAAATGGGTAAATTTTCAAAATAAACCTTAACTTAAACTGAGAATGGGACGGAAAGGGAAGGGATGCCAATCTGAGTAGCTGCGTGCCATCAGGTATTTTCGTAATTTTAACCGATATTATGAGCGCATGGCATGTGGTTATGTGTTGTTTATAGATTCAAATACTGCTGTAGTCAGGGCAGGTAATGATTGGGATATGAAGAGTAAAGTAAGTGGCTAATCACAACTGGCCACTGTAATTAGGACTTACTATACTTGACATAAACTGAGCTGTTCCTTTGAATGACCGCGTTGGTGTTTGAATCTTTTAGTGTGCGTATGAATGGCTGGTGGTAGAACTTCGAAAGCTTCATGAGGTGGAGGTCGTGGTGCTGAACCACGACCCAAGGGAGGAAGACCTAGAGTCGAAAAGGTGGTTCATAAAGAACCCGAGACCCCTCATCCGGAGGGTGGCGATGAGAGTGCCAATCTGAGAGCCTCGGTAAAGGAGGCTATTGTTGAAGAAGTCCATCTGGTCATGCAGACGATCTTACCGTCTGTAGTGACCGAAGTCATCAAGGCTGTACGGGAAGGGGTAAGGAAAAAGAGGAATAGGTCCTCGGGAGAACGGGAGAAACCAGAGCCTAAAACGGTTCTCTCTGATGATGATGAAGAGGAAGAAGAAGAGCATGCGCCGGAGGCGGCACGAGGCTGTAATTATGGGGCGTTTCAACGATACAAGCCCCCTACTTTTGATGGTAACAGCATTGTTGTTGCCGCTCACTGATGGGTGAGAGAAATGGAAGCTATGTTAAATATCAGCGAGTGCCAGGAGGATCAGAAAGTAAAGTTCGCTACCCATTCTTTTGTGGACTCGGCTCTGTGCTGGTGGGACAATATAGTCCAAGCCGAGGGTAGCAGGGCTATTGGGAGAATGAGATGGTCAGATATGAATAAGCTGGTGATTGAGGAGTTTTGTCCTCATAGAGAGATGAATACGGTCAAGAGAGAGTTCCTGCAGCTGGAGGCGGGAACGATGACACATCAGAAGTATACTACCAAGTTCAACTAAATGAAACGTCTGGTGTCGGATCAGGTGACGCCTCTGTCGCGGAAGATTAAGAGGTACATTCAGGGTTTGCTAGCGGATATTCGCAGCCACATGATCGTTGCCCGGCCGAGCACGTTTTGGTTGGCGGTTGATTTAGCAGGGAGATTGTATGATGAGAGGGCTATAGTGGTGGTGGCTGAAGGTAGCAAGACGGGTGGTGGTGATTGGAACTGGAATGGTAAGAGGTTTGGTCGGGGTGATGCCTCGACGGGTAACATGAAGGCACGGGTGGACGATCGCCGTGTAGTCATACCGGGTATAGGATCACAGAAGTGTTATGAGTGTAGATGGGGGTTGAATGTCTGTTTCAAGTGTGGGAAGCCTGGTCATATGGACAGAGATTGCAGAGGTGCGAGGTGTTTCAACTGTGAGAAAAGTGGCCATATGAGTAAAGACTGTAAGAAGTCAAGGGCTGAGGGTTCCGGGGTGAAGAAGGCTGTAGGAGAGGGACCGAGGGCTAGAGCCAGGGCATTCACTATGACACCGGAGGAAGCCAGGACAGACCCTGATGTTGTGTTCGGTACGTTTCTAGTGAACCAAACTTTAGCATCTGTGTTATTCGATTCGGGTGCTAGTAAAAGTTTTATTTATTCTGCCTTGTTTGGCCCACATAAACCACATAAACCAAATATTAAAAATAGCATATCTAATCCTCTCGAGTTGTTCCATACTGATTTGTTTGGCCCAATCAGTGTTAAATCAATCGCTAAAAAATATTTATATCTTGTGATAACAGATGATTTTTCCAGGTACTCTTGGGTGAGATTTCTTGCCCACAAAGGAGAGACTTTTGAGGAGTTGCAGAAGTTAATTCTTTCAATCGAGACAATAAGCAAGAGAAAGGTTATGGCGATGAGAAGTGACAATGATACTGAATTCACAAATCAGATCTTTGATTCGTTATGTGCTGCTAAGGGAATTTTAAGATAGTTCAGTGCTGCGACGACCCCTCAACAAAATGGTGTGGCTGAGCGAAAGAATCGCACCCTCATTGAAGTTGAGCGTACAAAGTTGATTGAATCATCCTTACCCATAATCTTTTCGGCTGAGGCGGTAAATTGTGCTTCATATGTTCTAAACAGGGTGTTGATAGTCAAGGACAAAATGAAGACTTCTTATGAACAGTCTCATAAGAGAAAGCCTTTAAATGACTTATTTTGACCATTTGGCGACTCATGCACTTTATTGAATACTCAAGCGCACAATACGAAATTTGGTGCCGTGTCTGATGAATGTTACTTCGTCGGCTATTCTTCTTCTCAAAAAGCTTATCGGGTATATAACAAGAGAACACGTATTGTTCAAGAGTCCTTCTATGTTGTTTGGCAGGAATCTAATTCCTTCGATGTTTGATCTGAACCAGCATGGTTCTTTGACTCCGATACAATGTTTAATTCTTTTAATCTTCTATTTTTCGATGATGATTAATTGACTTCTTTCGATCATTTGGCTACTCATTTACTTTATTGAATACCAGGCGCAAAATACGAAATTTGGTGCCATGTCTGATGAATGTTACTTCGTCGGCTATTCTTCTTCTCAGAAAGCTTATCGAGTATATAACAAGAGAACATATATTGTTCAAGAGTCCTTCTATGTTGATTTGTAGGAATCTAATTCCTTCCATGTTTGATCTGAACTAGCATGGTTCTTTTGGCTCCGATATGGTGTTAAACTCTTTTAATCTTCTAATTTTCAAAGATGATTAATTGACTTCTTTCGACCATTTGGCTACTCGTGCACTTTATTGAATACTCAGGCGCAAAATACGAAATTTGGTGTCGCGTCTGATGAATGTTACTTTGTCGGCTTTTCTTCTTCTCAAAAAGCTTATCGGGTATATAACAAGAGAACACGTATTGTTCAAGAGTCCTTCTATGTTGATTGGTAGGAATCTAATTTCTTTGATGTTTGATTTGAACCAGCATGGTTCTTTGACTCTGATACCATGTTTAACTCTTTTAATCTTCTAGTTTATGATGATGATGCGTCTATCTCCAATGGTGAAACAAATATCATTCTTCTAACTCCAGTACCTGTCATCCCTCAAGCCACTCCCACTACATCTACAAATGATGCTACATCAGTTGATATTGCATCTTCTTCATCATCATTAGACCTTCCACCTCCACCTGTTTCTGCATCCCTTTCCCTCATCACCTACATCTACCTCATCTCAGCCGGTATCATCCATCTCTCTAATTTACTTTACCTTACTATCACCTTCATCTACCCATCAATAACCCATTAGCCAACCGTGTTCAAATACCCTACCCATGCCCACTGATTTCAAAACCATGAAAGATCATCCACATGATAACATCATAGGATCTATCACCGATGGAGTTCAGATGCGGAGTCAATATGGTATGATTAAAGTTTGTCTATTCTTTTGTTTTATATCCCAAATCTTCCAGAAAAATGTTCATGTAGCTCTTCAGGACCCTTGTTGGGTTGAATCAATGCAATTAGAGCTGCAAAAGTTTAGGAAACTCAAAGTGTGGATACTGGTCGATCTTCTGCCAAACAAATGTCTAATTGGCACGAAGTAGGTGTTCAAGAACAAACTCGATGACCATGGCATTATGGGAAGAAACAAGTCTAGATTGGTGGTATAGGGCTTTGCTCAAGAAGAAGAGATTGACTACACCAAAGTCTTTGCTCCTGTCACCCATCTTGAAGCCATCAGAATCTTTCTGGCTCATGCCGCCCATAAGCAGTTCAAAGTCTATCAGATGGATGTCAAATGTGCATTCCTTTATGTAGACATTGATGAGGAGATATATGTGCGTTAACCACAAGGTTAACCACAAGACATTGATGAGGACAAAGTTTACAAGCTTGATAAGTCCCTTTATGGTCTTCATCAGGCACCTCGGATTTGGTATGAGACTTTAACACAATATCTCTTAAGCATTGGTTTTTCTCGTCGCACCATCGAAATGACATTATTCAAGAAGGAAGTTGATGGTGAGATGCTGTTTGTACAAGTCTATGTTGATGATATTATCTTCGGCTCCACCAATCCAAAGTTGTGTCGGGAGTTTGAGGAGGTATTGCGTAGTCGCTTCGAAATGAGCATGATGGGGGAGATGTGATATTTCCTTGGACTGCAAGTTCAACAAAATCCAGAGGGAATTCTCATTTATCAAGAGAAGTATATTAAAGAAATTTTGAAGAAATTCAAGATGGATGACACTTATTCTGAAATGACTCCATTTATTTCTCAAACATGCCTCACTCTTGACGAGAACGGGAAACATGTTGATCCTCATCTTAACAGATCTGTGATCGATTCCCTTATGTATCTTACAGCAAGTCATCTTGACATCACCTTTGTTGTAGGATATTGTGCTCGATACCAATTTGCCCCGAAAGAGTCTCATGAAAATGCAGTGAAATTAATCTTTCATTATCTTAAAGGCTATTCTCATTTAGGTCTTTGGTATCCTTATAGTGCGAATTTTGACTTACATGCCTATTCTGATAGAGATTCTAATGGCTATAGGTTAAACAGAAAGTCGGTTACTGAAGGCTATTAATGCTTAGGAAATTTTCTGGTTTCATGGCAAAGCAAGAAACAGACCACTGTTTCTCTCTCTACGGGAGAAACATAATACATTGCTGCCTCCGGCTGTTTTTCACAAGTGCTTTGGATACAACACCAGATGATTGACTACGGGATCAACTATCTCCATACACCGTTGTTTTATGACAACAAAGCATCCATTGGCATCGCCAAGAATCCTATTCATCATTCCCAAACCAAGCACATCGAGACATGGATTCATGCGATCCGTGATGCTCAGGAAAAGGGTTTTATTGATATTATTCTCATTGACACAAAAAATCAAAAAGCAGATCTTTTCACTAAAACATTTTATAAACCTTGTTTTTATGAATTGAACTCTATATTAGGTTTAATATCATTTTAAAACCCATTTTCTTTCAAACCATGTTATAGTTCTCTCTTTATTTTTTTTCTTTTCTTTTTGTTCTGTCCATTCCATCGTTCTTCATCATTTTTTACATAAAAATAAAAAAAAATTAAATTAAAAATTATGTTAATGATAGTGAAATATAGTCAAGTAAGAAATTTCTACATCTTGCTTACTTGTAGAAATTTCAGGGGAGATTATATATAATATGTTCTTCTTGTTTTCCTTTGAAGAATAAAATGAGAAGCCTGAACGATGTAAAGGAGGTTAATGGTATTGTGTGGGATATGCTTGATAGGTTCAGCTAGAAAGCGAAGTAAACAATAATCTTGTAACTTAATTAAAAGAGCAAGAAACTTGATGACTCAAATAATCCCCTTGAAATTTTTGGCCTTCACAAAGTCTCAAGTCCTTATTCGAACAGGGTTCACAAAGTCTCTGTTTTGAGTCATTCTTGTCTAAAGTATCTTTGCGTCAAAACATTCCACCCAATCTCAACAGCTATATGCTTTCTTATCTTTGTATCTAAGATGCTACCTGCTGTACTCTATCTGGTGCTTATCTCCTCTACTATGTGTGAACTTTGATCTAGAGTAATTATCTCATCTGCTGTACGATAGTACTGACCTGGAGCTCTCATCAACACAATATGGTGATCTTCTTTGTTATACGTAAGTATATACCTAAAGCTTTCATATGTAAGACTCAATTGATCAACTCCTCTGTTATACATATGTATGAGACCTGGAGCTCTCATCATTTGATGCCTATCAGGGCATTGTTTCTTTTGAAATTAGACCTACGTTGCTTCTGAGAGGAAGAGTCATGCAGAACATGTCATTTGTTCAATACATCATGAGGACAAGATAAGTTTCTTTGCCAAATGTCTGTGGGGACTGGGTCATTCTATGTTTTCTTTAAAAAGAACCAAAACATGATAACAGTAGCTGCAGTACACTCGTTGAAACGAAGAACGCATGGACTTAAAAGGACGAGTATATCAGCAATCCCACCAAAATTTGATTCTCCAGAAGATCTTTTCAATTACTCGTTCATATCTGTTGGACCATGAAAGGATCATACATGCCAATTCAATTGTGGGTTGATGTTTGTTCTGCTGGTAATCCCATAAGTCGAAGAATTAATGCGGATTAAGATTTGCAAAGAAGACAAGTGTCGGCTAACCGCATTTGTATATGCGGAAGACATAGAACAAATGCTGACAAGTGTTTGTTCTTCCGCATTAACAAATAGGGATAGCCTAAAAGAAATGATGACAAGTTTTGTTCATCCACATTAACTAATGCGGATGCTCGACAAAAAATGCGCATAAGTGTTTGTTCATCAACATTTGTCAATGCTGATGACCAAACACTAATGTTGAAGACAAAAGAAGAAATACTGATCAAGATCAACACAGCCGCATTAGTCAATGCAGATGAACAAAGAAATGTTGATGAAGACTTAGACTAGTTCTCTGACGTATAGGTCAGAGGTAGTTTAGTCATTTTGTAAAAGGAATATCAGCCTATAAATAGAATAGAAAACCTCGTATGTGAGGTGACTGTTGATAGACAATCAGAATATTTTTGTTTAGTCTTATGTTCTCAAGGTGTATTGTTACTGTTTAATGCTCAAATGCTAGCATTCATTGTAATCAATCACCTTCATTAATACAAAGTGATTTTATGAGTATTTCTTGCATTTAATGTTTCTTGATTGTTTGATTCCGCCATATAATCATTAACTCAATCATCATATTCGATCCTTGTGAGAATATCAATCTCACACCCTAGTAAATTGGTATCAGAGCTTTGGCTCTTGATTCTTTTTTCAGATCTGCCTAGATATGAACATAATTCGATTGACCTGATCATTGAGTTGCTAATAGAATTTTCTACTACCTCTACTTAGTAAACTATAGAAATCTCTTCAATGGCCACTGTTAATTTGTACTTATCTTCAAGAACAAACCCGTGAACAGTCATTACAACAAAAACATATAAACATCTTCAGATCTTGTTACACTTAACTATTTGGACTAAGTTAAACATAACAATCAAACTAAACATTATTCAACAAACAACAGATAGTTAAAATGGATTCACATAGTTTCTCTTAACTTGGTCATACTCCAAAACCACCCATGCTTAAACACAAATATGAGTTTAAGCAATGGAAAATCAGATTCATGAACTATATTACAGGTGTAGATCCGGACTACTGGATTTCAATATGCAAAGGCCCTCACATTCTAGAGACTCTTTGTAGATACATGTGTACCTAGTTTAGGAGCTCAAATGTAAAATGTCTTTCATATATGTAATAGAATGGGTACTGAATGAAATATATTTTGTGGTTATGCTTATTACATTGAATACTTCATTTCTTAATGTATTATAACGTATGATTGAACTAACTATATAGTTTTGTGGTTGTTTACATAGTTCTTAGTCAAGAATGATTGAGAAATATGTTTAAACTTAGTCAAGTGAAGTTCTTATACGAATGGACCATGCTAATGGACCATACGCATGCATAACTTCATGCTAATAAACCAGTCGCATGACTGAACCAGGAGACTGGATCAGTCGCATGATTGTGACATGAGATTGACTCAGTCGCATGACTGAACACTCAGTCGTGCGGACGGATCAACCGCATGACTCAGTCGCACGACTGAACCATGCTAATGGTTCAGTTGCACGAATGAGAAACCCTAACCTATAAATACCACTTAATTCATGGAAAAACATAACAATTCAAATCCCTACGTACTAAATCATACCCTAGCCGTCCAGAGACTTCTTAGAACCTGTTTCAAGTTCATAGATCGCACTAAATCGGTTTGTAATCGTTCTTAATGTTTAGATTCAATCTAAGAATGATTCTACGTGCGTTCTCACTGATTGGATCACCAATCAAATAGGATTCCGCACTATTTGAGTTGGTATACACATAAATCAGTTAGTACTCCGTCCCGTACACGATCCTAACAAATGGTATCAGAGCTTTGGCTCTAGATTTACGTGTGATTCAATCGATTTTGACTTAAAAATCGTGTTTTTCACTCAAAGACGCAATCTTTTTGTGTCAAACTGTGTTTTAGACGTCTCTAGGTAAAAAAGTTAATGTTTTTCCAGCATACGACAATTAGAGTTCTTTAGAAATTTGGGTTTTTGCGTCAAAATACCTTAAACCTTCAAATTCTCAAAATTCAGCAGCTTCAGTCGCATGATTGACTCAATCGCACGACTGAATCCATTCGCATCCCTCATACGCATGATTGAACTCAGTCGTTCCTCCATTCGTACGACTGAACTGCCTATTCGCATTGTCCATCCGCATCTGTCCATTCGCACGAGTGAGCCATCCGCATTGGTTCATTCGCACGTCTGAGCTATCCGCATTGTTCAATCGCACGAGTTGTCCAATCGCACTCCTTCATTCGGACAAGTAAAAACAGGTGGTTCTAAAGTTCAAAGTTGATTGTAATGGAGGATCAATATTCAGCGTTCATCGCAGGGAGGGATTCAAGGGTCCAGAGTCTATTACTTCTAGAAAATGAAGTGGGAAATCATAATAAATCCCCTAAGCTAATCACGTTAGATGATTACTCACAATGGAAGCAAAGATTCGAAATCTACTTGAGTGGAGTAGATCCCAATCTGTGGGAGTAGATAGAGACAGGGTATAGCATGCCTGTAGGTGCAGATGGAGTCAAAATTACCTTAGGCGGCATGACTGATGGCCAAAAGGTAAAGTGCAATACTGAGAGGAAAGTATATGCATTGCTAACTCAGTTAATTCCTAAGGACATCTTCCATCAATTTTCTGAGAACAAGAAAGCTAAGAAGATATGGGATGCATTGGAAAAACGGTATGATGGGAATGCATCATTAAAAGCTCTAAAGGATAAAGCGTTGAAGAAGGAGTTCGAAAACTTCTCGTCAATGGGTAAGGAGAGCTTGGATGATGTCATCGATCGGTTCTATCACTTGATGAGTGAGCTACACACTCATGGAGTCACAACGTTTATGGACGATAAGGTGTCAAACTTTGTAGATGGGTTGCCGAAGAAGTGGGTTTCCTTTGTATCCAACCTCAGAAAGAATGACATGCTGGCGAAGTTAGATATCAACGATTTCATTCTGAAACTATGAGAGGAAGAGTTGAGGATGAAGTACAAAGCCCAAAAGTCTTCATATGATCAAAATCCATCACTCTACAACTCAACTCCACAAGCCAAAACATCTGGGGCACCACTTTAAATGGCATTTGTGTCAAGTTCAGCTGCTCCATCTCAAGCTACCACTTCAGGATCTAACACGTCAGGGTCGTCTTGTACCTAATACATAGCACCTGAAGCAAATGCGACAAAACTAAAGATCGAGAATCTCGGGAATGTGATAGTAGAGGTAGCAAAAGAGCACATGGATCTCTTAGCAGCTATCGTTCACTCCTATGACGGACTAGTTGCTGGGAAAATTGGGAACTGCCATCTGGCAGATGAGGACTACGAGTAGGTAGGCGAGACAACTCTAGAGAGAATGGACATCATGTGGGCCTTAGCAAGTGCTGTTCGAAGAGCTAAGAAGTTTGTCAAGAAGATCGGACAAAACTTGATTGCTACAAAGGACACAACTTTTGGTTTTGACAAGACCAAAGTTACCCACTTCAACTGTGGGGAAAAGGGGCACTTCAAACGTGAATGTGTGAAGTCTAAGAAGACAAAGGACAAACCCACAAATAGTCCTACTTCATCAAGCAAGGATCCTAAAGCATTGACTGCTCATGATGACGAAGGATAAGATTGGAGCTTTCGATTTGTGTCTCCGGGAGAATCCAACATTGCTAGTGTTGAGGATCTAGATGACGACTTAACAAGCGACGGTGATATTGCAGTGGAATTCGCGATGTCAAACAATGAAGAAACTGCAAATGTGGTTGATCACCTGCCTGAAGATGGGACAAGCACAAAATGTTCTGAATCACCAACACCGGAAAAGTCTGACTCTGCTTTGATGGCTAATTCAACCACACCCTCTCAGGTAAGTACCACTGATCAATTATTTGATAGTCATGCATGCATTAAATGTAATAAATTTAGGGAAAGCATAGACTTAAAATTTGCTAGGTTATTAGATCACAATGATATCTTATTAAATGATCTACAATTGTGCACAGAAGCAAATAGAATTTTAAAACAAAATGAGCACATTTATAAAGAAAAGATAGAACTTTTGAATAAACAACTTAGAGAGACTGAAGTTGTGGCTTTCAACCAAGCTAATGACATTAAGTTCTATTTAAACTCCCTCGAAGACACTAAGAAACAAAAAGCAGTTTTGGAAGTAGAAGTAAATTCATTAATACAAAAACTACATAGTTGGACAAGTTCTTCTCACATTGTCCAACACTTAGTAAGAGAAAGCAACAATAGGGAGGGTTTGGGATATAAAGTGGTTCCACCACCACATGAGACCTTGAATGATCATGTGGTGTCCACTCCTCTTGTAAGTGATCCAGATTCCACATGTAAACCAAATGAATCTGGCACTAAACAAAAGGAGGCCACTTCAAAATCTAAAGGTAAAATGCCTTGTGTTAATCTGGATGAACAATTTGAGAAGGTCAAAGTAAAGTCTGGTTCAACCAAGTTTAATTCTAAACCTAAACAGACCAAACATATTAACCAATCACGTGCGACATGTCTTATTCCAGATAAACAAAAGGGAAAAGATGTTAAAAATGTTCAAACAATTAAATTTGTTAAACAAGATAAAATATCTAAAAAATAAGTGTCAAAACCCAAACAGAATAAAGTCACATGTGTGTCACACACTTCTCCACAGAAACAGTTAAATCGTCAAGTCGAAAGCTGATCATGCTACAACTGTGGAAAGTATGGGCACATCGCGTCTTACTGTCCTTATTATCAGACACCAAAGAAAAAGGTTGAACTTTATGACACTAAAGCGAGTTCTTCCAAACGAAGCTCCTTGACTCCACCAAAAAGGGTTAGTGAACCTAAAGTTCAACCCATCAACTAGTTGTTTGTTTATCACAAACAAGCCTTACATAAAACTGGTTTATGGAAAGAAAAGTCCATCTCTGGATCTGATAGTAAGAACAAGAAGATGAATGATCTTCCCTCACCCTCAAGAGGACAGTGGGTGGAATTTATGATGTGTGATTCTTCTGGGTCACCCAAGCCAGTTAAGGCTTGGGTCCTTAACCTCAACTAATGATTTCTATTGAATGTGCAGGGTGTTTGCTATAGTGCTGATACTAACACTTGGATAGTAGATAGCGGAGCATCAAGGCACATGACTGGAAACCGGGCACTCCTGTCAAACGTCAAACAAATTAAAGGAGGTCATGTTTCATTTGCTGGAAACAAAGGAGGGTACATCACAGCTCAAGGGGAAGTGGGGAAGCAGAAAGTAAAGTTTGCTAAGGTAAACTACGTTCAACAAATTCAAAACAACTTAGTTTCTGTGTCCCAAATATGTGATAAAGGATTTAAGGTAGTATTTGACAATAAGAAGTGCTATGTCCTGAAAAAGGACTATGTGATCCCGGAGAACCAAGTCTTAATATCGGCTTCAAGATATAATGACCTTTATGTCTTGGATCTATCAAAGGACTCCACAACGGATCATCAAGTTTAGTGCTTCTTGTCAAAGGCTACTAAGAAGGATTCTATCTCCTGGCATAGGAGAATGGGACACATCAATCCACGGAAGATGAATCACTTGACCTAGAATGATCTAGTGCGGGGAGTAAACATAAAAAGATTCCAACTCCCAGATTTTTGTGTCGCCTGCAAGAAAGGCAAACAGACGAAGAAGTCTCATAAGGAAAAGAAAGTTCATTCCATCAAACTACCTCTTGAGCTTCTCCACATGGATCTGTTTGGTCCAGTCAGTACAAGAAGCATCGCAGGCGACTTGTACTACTATGTAGTTACAGATGGATACTCAAGATTCTCCTGGGTGATGTTTCTGAAATCAAAATCAAAAACATTTGAGTCATTCAAAGAGTTGGTAACTACAGTGGAGTCACTCTACAAGCTGAAGGTAAGACAAGTATGCTCAGACAACGGAACCGAGTTCAAGAACCAATGGATGGAGGCTTTCTGCAAAGAAAAGGGAATTGTGCACCAGTTCACTTCTGCCTACACTCCTCAAATAAATGGCGTTGCTGAGAGAAAGAATCACAGCTTAATAGAGACAGCACGGACAATGCTAGCAGACTTGAAATTGCCCATCCAATTTTGGAATGAGGCAGTTGCCAATGCGTGTTACACGTTGAATCGAGTTCTGGTGGTAAAATGTCATGGCAAGACATGTTACGAGTTACTTCAACGACGTAAACCAAATCTAGAGTATCTCGAACCATTTGGCGCACCTTGCACCCTAATGAAGAAAACTCAGGAGGGCAACTTCACCGAGAAGGCTGAAGAGGGAATCTTTCTAGGATACAACATACCGAATAAGAGAGTTTACAACAACTCAACGGGTCAAGTAGAAGTATGGTGTAACATGGACGTTCAGAGATACACCACCCCCCTTCTGAAAAAGGACCCGCATTCTTTTTTGATTATGATGGATTCTTCAAGTCCTTCAACATCCCTTTCTACACTTCTGACGATAAGTTAGCAACCAAAGTGATGTATGATGTCTTAAACACACCGTCACAAGACTACACATCATCTAGTTCACAAGGTGAATCATCTAACCATTTAGGGGGAGCACTCAAGGTAAGTGACTCCTCCTCTGACGATGAAGCCGTGGAGAATGACCAGAACAATCAGGAGGAACAGGTTCCTACTACTGCAAGTCCACAAGCATCTGATGTTAATGCCTCTGAGTCTTCGGAACCTCACACTCCTACTGCCTCGGATCCGGAACCAAACATTCATAATCTTTATTCTAAGGTAGTTGTTCCTACCATTCCTGGATCACGCATAAATGTTTATCATCCTCTGGACAATGTCATTGGGGATGTCAGATCAAGAGTTCAGACAAGAAATCAGCTATATTCAGCTGATTATGCCTTGGTAATGGAAAAAGGATACCTTCACGATGGTTCATATCGTTGTTTTGTGTCTTAGTTTGAGCCAAAATGCGTCAGTGAAGCCCTAAATAATGAGGCATGGGTGAGTGCCATGCAAGAAGAACTTCTTTAGTTCTAGAAGTTAGGTGTATGGATACTGGTGGATAGACCTAAAGGTGCTAAAGTCATTGGCACCAAATGGGTCTTGAAATGTAAGAAAGATGACCAAGGTGTCATCATAAGGAACAAAGCTCGACTTGTAGTTCAAGGATTTTGACAAGTCGAGGGAATTGATTACAATGAAGTATTTTCACCTGTGGCGAGAATGGAAGCCATCTGTATCTTCCTAGCCTATGCCCCTTACATGAAGATCAAAGTCTATCAACTGGATGTAAAGAGTGCATTTCTTCATGGTGAAATCCAGGAAACAGTGTATGTTAGTCAACCCAAAGGATTTGAGGATCCATATCATTAGGACAGAGTTTACAATATGGATAAGGCTCTCTATGGGCTTCATCATGCCCCGAGAGAATGGTATGAAAAACTCTCAACTCACCTTGTGAAACATGGATTTTGTAGAGGTGTAATTGACTGTACAATGTTCATCAAAGAAAAGGATGGTGATATGCTGCTTGTTCTGATTTATGTTAATGACATAATATTTGGTTTCAAGAACGAAGACTTATGTAAAGAATTTGAAGCAGTAATGAATGTAGAATTTGAAATGAGTGCCATGGGAGAGATGAAGTTCTTTCTCGGGTTACAGGTGGATCAAACACCAAAGGGGATATTTCTACATCAGACCAAGTATGTAGGAGATATTCGTAGTCGGTTTGACATGTAGAATGCTTCCGCAGCTGGGACTCCACTGGCTACAAACCATGATGTAGCACTCGACGAGAATGGTGATCTGGTTGATGCCACCATGTACCGAGGAATGCTTGGATCCCTCATGTACCTCACTGCCTCAAGACCTGATATCATGTATGCGACGTGTCTTTGTTCAAGATATCAGGCTAAACCAAAAGTTAACCAACTTATAGGGGTCAAGAGGATATTTCGTTATGTAAAGGGTACACCAACACTTGGGTTGTGGTATCCTCATGACGATGATTTTGAGCTTACCGCGTATATTGACTCGGATTACGGCGGCTGCAAAATGAACTACAAATCCACTTTAGCAGGTTGTCAATTCTTTGGGAGAAAATTAGTCATGTGGCAGTGTAAGAAGCAGACATCAGTTGCATTGTCAACTTGCGAAGCTGAATATGTTGTTGCAGCAAGCTGCTGTTCTCAAATCATCTGGATTCAATAACAAATGCGGGACTACAGTCTGAAATTTTCTAACACCCTATATTTGTTGATAATTCTGTTGCATTAGTCGTTACTAAAAATCCTGTCCAACATCCTAAGACCAAACACATCGGCATTAAATATCACTTTATACGTGATTGTTTTGAAAAGAATCTAATCGATGTTATTAAAATAAATACGGATTTCCAACGCGGTGACCTCTACACAAAATCCTTTGATAAACCACGTTTTCTATATCTGTTAGAGGTCAATAGTGTGAAAAAGAAAAGTGATGTCATTCCAGAAGATGAACATGTTTAGTCCGATGCGTCGAGTCCATTTTTCTTATATTTTATTCTATTTTATTTAATTAATTTTAGTGTTTTATTTGTTTTCCTATTAAAATCCTAAAACGCAAAACCAGTTTCGGTTTTAGAATTTTAGGGGGAAAATAGGTTAAGTTAAAAAACGAGGGAGGAGGACAGGCTAGCTGATAGAAATGAGATCAGATCTATGAAACTGATTCAATGTCTATGGAAAATGATAGTACACAGGAACAAAACATTCGGGACTTTAAAATATTAAATTGAATTAGATGCGAAATTCAAAGTATAAGTCTGAGAAGTCTGAGCAATATAAAAGGAAAAATGATAATAAAATTGGCTACTACTAAGGTAATACAAAGAAAGTAGATCTAGAGGTTGTTAGACCACTACATGATGTGTCGGTAGATTCAACATAATAGATGATTAGACCACATTGGTGAATTCAATGTCAACTAAGCTGTTCAACTGACTATGGGTTCCCATCTTATCAATGGTTAACACAATCAGTTATTTCCAATAAGGGGTGACGAGCAAATAAATGCCACAAATGTGTGCGGATGACCACAAAAAGAGCAAATCATGAAAAACTTGAAAAAATAAACACAATCAAGTTAATAACCTATGTTGTTTCTGCGTTATGTGCAAAAAGAAAAAAATTTATACTCTAACAAGAAGATAGGTTGTGTGCCTCTCTATTGTGCGATGACACTGACAAGAGGATAAGCATAACCTAGATATTCTAGAGTTCATTGTTGTTTGCCGCCTCTCTGCTATGCGGTGGCACTGAACTGAGGCTTGGCTTCTCTTTGAAAGCTTTAAGAATAGTTTCTTCTTGTCAAAATACCCGTAGACCGCTCAAAAATCTACTGAGGAATGTTGATTACCATATAAGCGTGGGATCCACAAATGTTGGTTGAAATAATTAAACTTAATATATCACCAATTTGTGTCAAAAGTCTATGTATGGATTTAAGTGGACATGTATACTGGCAATCATCGTGGTTCCAATGCTTGAAAGTCCAAATCAATGTATGCATCTTATAATACCTGTATGATTTCCTAAACTTTCTAATGACTCTCGATGAAAACAAGAATATAGCAGAAAAAGATTTTGGTAACATGTCCTAAATGATTTGAAATACCTGTATGATTCCATAATGAATCGTAAAAGTTGTGGTCATAATAACTTGAAGCTGTACTGTTCTAGGAATAATTATGTTATATATCTATCTTAGGATTTCCTCCTCACACAAAATCACAAAAACATGTTTAGTTTTGTCTTTTAATGTTAGTTCTCCTATTTTGTTTAACTTTTTTAGTCAATTTAGGTTTATGTGTCGGACTATGCCGTGGAATTCAATCTGGGATTTAATCTCTTAAAAGGGACACGTCTGAGGTGACCACACATGTTTTCAAATGTCAAATAAGTCACGTCTGAGGTGAAAAATTGTTTTAAAAGGATCACGTCTGAGGTGATCATAAGTTGTCTAAGTTAAAAAGATCATGTCTGAGATGATCGAATGCTTAAAATGTTTAATCAAAAGTTAAAAGGGATTAAGTGTCAAATGATCATAAAGTCAAAATCATAAGTAGAGGCCATTCGCACGACTGGACCATGAGTATGGACCAGTCATACGATTGGACCATTCCTATGAACCAGTCAACCGAATGGAGAATGAGTATGAACCATTCACACGACTAGCTTACAAGATTGAGCTAGTCGCCTGAATGGGATTGACCGAACGAGTCAGTCGCCCGACTGAAACCCAGTCGACCGACTGAAACCCAGTCGACCGACTGAATGTGACTGACTGAACCAATCGCACGACTGAGATCCCATCGCGCGAATGAAAAGAGCGAATGAACCCAGTCGCCCAATTGAAACCAGATTCAGTATATATAGGGCTAAAGTCGGTCGCATATGTTCATCACTCCTCATTCACCCAAAAATCACCCGATAGTGCCGTTATTCTACCCGATTGTCTATTGATTTTGTTTAACCACAAATTGTTGTATTCTGACAATTGCCAGAGTTTATACAGGTACAATGCGGTGAAGTCTACTCAAATGACTATTGATTTGTACCCTAAATGACCGAATTCATCCCTAAAATAGAACCAAGACTTAGTTGGATTAATAAACTAATAAAACTAAGTAAAACGTTTAAATCAAGGTTATTAGGTGCTAAGTTTGGTGATTGCGAGTCTAATGAGCGAAACCACAAAGTCTAATATTAAAATTTGCTCAAAATTTGAATTTCAATCGAAAAGACAGTCTGTCATGCGAATGGACACCCTGATGAACTTCAATCGCATGACTGAGCTGGGCGAATGACTCAGTCGGCCGAATGAACAAGGCGTATGAGCTCAGTCGGCCGACTGAACCAGTTGCAGGCTCAGTCACACGATTGAACTTAGTCGCATTATAAGTCTCCCGATTGTATCCAGTCGCATGTTAGGTCAAACGACTGAACTGGTCGTATGGTTCAATCAAACGATTAAACCAGATTGATCTCAAATAGGTTAATGTGAAATGGTTTATGTTGTGTGCTGATCTAATATCTATGCTTCTTGTGTTACAGATTCATGGCAGATCGTTGGATCATAAACACCAAGCACAATATTTGTGCTTACTTGGATGTCACTACTCGGAATGCTGCCGAGTTTGCTAGCATTTTTGCTTTCCTAAAGAGATCAAGGATACATCGAGCGATATCTACACCATGCACTCCCTACTGGTCTATACAACAGGCCTTATGGGAGGGTGCATCAGTTGACCGATCTAGTGAGCCCTACTGCATTCGTAGCACCATCTTTGGGCAAGAGATAGAGGTGACAGCGGCAGACCTTCGACGTGTACTGGACCTGGGTGATGATGCTGCTCACCCAACCAGGTTACACCCTCTAACTGTGAGGGGATGTTTTCTCAGGATGAATACTCTGAGGACATCAATGTAGGTGTGCTAAACAAAAGCAACCCGTGTCCCCAGTTCAAGTACTTAGCACACGTCATTCTCAAGTGTATTGCTTCATGAAGGGGTGGATTTGATGATCTCTCTGACCAAATCCAGAATGCCTACGTGGCACTGGTAATGAATCACCCCTTCAGCTTCTCCAACATGATTTTCTCCTACTTGATCGAGAATACAGAGGCAAAAGGCAAAGAGGGATTCTGCATGTACCCGAGATTTCTTCAGATGATCATCAACGAGAAGCTTCCTTCTTGGCCTAAGGAGAGCCATGATGCGGTATCACATGAGGTGACGAATGATACCACAATGGGCCGCATGAAGGTGTACAGGGGAAAGCAGGTTAAGCCCCCTGTGAAGAGACTGTTCGGGCACCTGGCCCGGGAGGATTATGTGGCGCCGACAAGGTGTAAGTGGCGTCACGAGGAGAGTGACTCAGATGTTGAGCAGATCGCTCTTCCATCTGATGACTCCAATGATGATAACAGTGGCGTTGGTGGAGACTCTGGCCCTGCTTCTTCTAGGGCCACCACTGCACATGTTACACCTCCACCACCCACTCATGGAGATGCGACCACTGCCAGTTTACATTAGTATTTCTGTCCTCCTGATGAGGAGGAGGAGATTGATGAGGAGCCATTGACCCCTTGGTGGGCAGCAGGGTGGTTGCCACCGAGCATGGGATAGAGGCGGTTGGAGGATGCCAAGCTATGTCTAAGCAGACTACTAAAGATCCCACTTATACCCTAGACTAGCTCAGCATCCCAAGGGGAGCATCCTCCTCAAGGGGTTCGAGGAAGAAGATGATGGCTCAGCCCCATGGGATGAAGCCGAAAAGACGGAGGTTCACGTTGATTCCTACCTCCACCACCACTGCCATCATATCTACCACCACCACTCACTCACCCACTACCACAGCTACCACCACCACTACTACCACCTCACCCACCATCACTACCACAACCACTCCATCACCTATCTACACCACTTCCACCACCACTACCGCTTACCCATCACCACCCACACATATACCACCACCCATATACACCACTTCCACCACTACTAGCCACCAAGTCGGTCCCTCTTCCTACCACACATTCACTACTGGATCTCCTCTACCCTCCAGTGGAGTTGAGGAACAACTGTCAGCACTGAATCATATGGTACTGAAGTTGTTGGCTGCCGATAATGAGAAGACTGCTCAGCTACGATAGCTAATGGAGCTAACTGCTTCCCAATCACAGCAGATCTCTCAGCAGGCTAAGGAGATCGCCCAAATCAAAGAGCATAAAGCCGAATCAGCAAAGAAGATTGAAGGGTTGGAGACATCTAACAGGTCTATCATGCTCAAGCTTAAGGGATCAAAAGAAGAGCCTCTGAAGATCAAAGAGGATGATGAAGATGATGGTGAGGATGATGAAGAAGATGAGACATAGGGAGGAGATGGAGATGATGATGAAGAAGGAGGGGATACATCTGCATTGGGTGACACACACATAAGAGAGAGGCGGACCAAGAAAAGTCAAGACCAGGGTGCCTTAACATCAGCCCCGACTACAGAAGTGCACATGATTCAAGATCAAAGTAATGATTAGATATTTATGTATTTTGATCATTTATGTAATTGTGTCATGTATTAAAACTTATGTAATGAATGGTTGTGCATATATTTGATTATTTAAATGTCTTGATTATCTACTAATGAATGATGTGTTATATGATACTTGATCTGCAAGGGACAGTCAGGAGGTCTGTAAGTTACACTCCTGAAGAAGGAGAAAAAATCACGACCTTATTGATGAGAAACTGGCTAAAATTTTCCGACTCAATCCCGATGAGATCATGAAGGATGCCCCTATAGTTAGCGGTGATAGTGACGATGAGCTTAATGACATAAACGAGATAGAGATTGAAGATGTCACGGCACAGCATTATCCAGAGTATGCTAACAATGAAGGAAATATGGTCCCCAATCTGGGTGATACTCTTGTCAGTGATACATTTGAAACACTGGATAAAATGGAGCAGGAGTCGGAGAAGAATAAAGATCAAGCCCAAGCCTCGGACGCTGATGTCAACATCAAAAAGGTTGAAGGGGCGGCATGTTTTGCAGAGATCAGATCCCAACGCAGTGCTCCAAAGCCTAGTACCTACACCAAGCTCTAGAAAGTGAAGAAGCATCTGAAGGTGTCAGGAAAGATCATAGCCTGAGCATATTTTGATGATCTAAATGTGTATGCTATCAAGAGAGAAAAGGGATCGAGTACTTCAGATTCCCACACGATCTAAAGACTCTACCCGGTTTTGAGCTTAACCAGCTAGCCAAATTGAAACGGCTATATGCTGACCCTCAAAAGATGCCAGGCTGGTTTGAAGCAGCTTTGAAGAGAGAGTACCACATCAGGTGGGTCAACTTCAAACCTCAACAACCAATGAGGTATATAAGAAGATCTGAAGTTGATGCCATTACTGGAAAGCCAAAGATTACGCTGAAGTGGAGTGCTCCGCGCACAATGTCGAGAATCCCTCTAAGGGAAATCCCTCAGGACTTCACTCCACACTTTAAATGGTGGTACTACGATTGGAAAAAAGGTAAGGCGGTCATAGTGTTGAACAGAGATGTAAATATGGAACCATCAGGGTGTTTGACTCAATGTGGCTCACTAACTTGTCGGCTAATGATGTTTACACCTTATACAAGTGGCCACTATTCTATGACGTGCAAGACATTGTACAAGCCCTCCAGTTTCAAAATGTCATAAGGCTCTGTTTCACATTTGAGATACATGCGGGAACTACAAGAGAGGAGAAGTACAAGAAGTTTGAAGAACTAATAAAGAATGTTAGACAATAGAGTAAACTAGGTCCAAGGGGGAGTTTGTAGATACATGTGTACCTAGTTTAGGAGCTCAAATGTAAAATGTCTTTCATATATGTAATAGAATGGGTACTGAATGAAATATATTTTGTGGTTATGCTTATTATGTTGAATATTTCATTGCTTAAT
>BJCM01200833.1:0-10885 GCA_018326385.1 Flaveria bidentis | reverse complement strand
AAGGATCCCAAAGATATGTCTGGGATCGGGTATAACTCAGGTCCTCCACCATACAATGATAACTACACTGTCATGCCTGACTCTGTTACACTCATTGAGAAAATTGAACCAAACACTATTGAACCAAAAACAATAGTAAAACAGGTAACAAATCCTCAAAACAAATCAAATGTTTACTTTGAAACAAATGAGGATAAAATCAGATTAGGACGCCCAATTAAAATCAAAGAGTTTTCAGACAAGATAAAGAGTGTCATCAAACCAACAAGCCCAATCAAGGTAATTGTTCCCTTTGTGAAATTTATAACTGCTATTTCAAAAGGGAAGAAGAAATTTGTGAAAATAGTGAAACCATCTGCTGAAAGCAGTTCTGATATTGAGATTAAATCTCCAAAAAATTCAAGCAAATCAGACAAGGTTTCATTGCAAAAGAAACAAAAGAGCTCACTGATTTCAACAACTAAAATTCAGTCAGACCCCCAATCTTCAAAATTAAGACAAGGAGTCGGTTTTGACATTTGCAACAAGGAGCACATTGATCAGTTTGAGCAAGAAGTAAAGAAAGGGTTGAGGAAACAAAACAACCCAGAACAATTAACAAATATAGCGCTGCGAAGCAAACTACAAAAGGGCTAATTTTCATTCCTCCCCGAAGCAAAAGAATATGACTCAGTTGAAATTGGGAAAATCAACCAAGTCTGGTAAAACAAATTCAGATTCAAGAAACAAACATATGTATTGTGACTTATGTGGCATGTTTAATCACAAAACATAAGAGTGCTTCTTCAACCAATACTGCTCTATTTGTGAAATGAACAACCATTCTACTAAAAACTACTATTTTAACAAATACTATTCAGTTTGTGATATATACAATCACAATACATCTGATTGTCACTTCAATCAGAAAGGATTGAGAATTGCTCAGAACAAACCCATCTCAACAACATCTGCTGTGAAATCCAATGTTAGGAGTCAATTTCACAACAATCGATCTAGGATGTCTAGATCAAACAATGATATGAGTAACACAAAAGAATTATGGAAGAGTCAAAGAAACAAACATCACATCATAAAGAAAAGGCTTGATCTTCTCAAACCTAAAATGATGTTTGACAATCAAAAATGAGTTAAATTTCTTCAAAAGAATAGAGACCAAAGATTTTATTACTCCTCTGACTCCTCAGTTGATGTTGATGAGATGACACAATCAAAATACCACAAGCAATTTCCCAGGTCACCTCTAAATAAATCACAATTTAGAGGAATGTATCAAGTGGTCACTATCATGGATAGGAACGGGAAACCCAATACCATTATGGCTTGGGTTCCATATTCTAATTAGTTCTTTTATGCTTGCAGGGTCATCCATATAGGTCTAATAGCCTATGGTATGTGGACAGTAGGTGTTCCTGACACATGACTAGAGATCGTTCCCTCCTTCATGATTTCAAGCAAATACAAAGAACTACTTTGGCATTCGAAGGAGATTCACAAGGTGGAAGAATTACTGGTGAAGGATCTGTGACAAATGGGATGCTAAGCTTTGATAGAGTGAACTACTGTGAACAACTAAACTTTAATCTTCTAAGTGTGTCTCAGATCTACGACAAGAAATATTCAACTCACTTTACCAACACTCATTGCTACATTCTGAAACTAGGATTTCAGATCTCAGAAGAATGGGTTGTCCTAAAGACTCCAAGGAAGAATAACACCTATGTCTTAAACCTGAATTCTATAACACTAATAGAAGAAACAAGTCTTTTGTCAAAAGCATCATTTGATGAGTCTCAGCTTTGGCACATGCGTTTAGGGCACACAAACTTTAAAAACATGAACAAATTGGTCAAAGGAAACCATGTCATTGGTCTTCCCCAAAAAGAATTTCATTTTGTTGATCATTGTTTAGCGTGCCTTAAAGGAAAACAACATAAATCTTCTCACAAACTAAAGCTGGCGAACACAAACAATACTCCATTGAAGTTACTTCATATGGATCTGTTTGGACCAACTCATATTATGAGTATTGGAAAGAAACAGTATTGTTTGGTGATCATTGATGACTTTTCAAAATTTACATGGGTTTTCTTCTTACTTCATAAAATGAGGCATCCCAAATAATAAAATACTTTATCACAAAAATAGAAAACCAACTTGATCATAAGGTCAAAATAATAAGAAGTGATAATGAAACTGAGTCTTAAAATGAAGATATGGGTTAATTTTGTGCAACCGAAGACATTGTTCATCAATTTAGTGCAGCTGGAACTCCTCAACAAAATGGGGTAACTAAAATGAGAAATAGAACACTAATTGAAGTAGCAAGAACAATGATAGCCGATGCTAAACTACCAATTACCTTTTAGGCAGAGGTAGTTAACACATCATGCTTTGTGCAAAATCGAACTATGATTGTAAAAGAAAGTAACATGACTCCATATGAACTGTTGTTTCACAGAAAACCATTTATTGAATTTTTTATGTCATTTGGTAGTCCTGTCTCAAATATTAAACACCCAAGACTATTTTGGAAAATTTTCATCCAAGTCTGATGAAGGATTCTTTGTAGGTTATTCTTCTGTTTAAAAGGCTTATAGAGTGTTTATTCCTAGATTAAACATTATTATTGAATCAACAAATGTTCAATTCTAGGAACACTCATGTCCCAAATATATAAATGGTCCTGACTGGTTGTTTGATATTTACTCATTTACAAAATCTTTTGATCGATTTCACTTGTCTGATGTAGGAAACCTACATTCAGCTGAACCTTCTTCAGGTGTAGAAAGAAGAGATGATTTTCCATTGATTCCTCCTACCTCTACTGAGCAAATGTATGAAGATGTTCCACTCCAAACTGAACATGTCAGACAACCATCTCAAAATCAAAGTGTTTCAACTGAAGCTGGTCCCAGCTTGTTGCCATCACATTCAGAAGATCTATCAACTGGGATCAGAAATCAAAAGAAAGCTACTCCTCCAGTTGAAACCAAAAGAACATCTAATAATGGAATCAATCAAAGTGCTACCGATGCTGAAGCAGTCACCGAAACAAAATCTGATTATCTTCATAACTCCCCAACAGTACAAGATGAACGTTCCTCTCACCATAATGATCTGAATGTCTCTAATCTTGATGTAACCATTGCTAGTGACTCAATTCCAACCACTAGAATACACAAGAATCATCCAACGGAAAGCATTATCGGTGACCTTAATGAACGGGTTACAAAAAGCAACTCAGGTATTGCAAACATTTGTTTTTTCTCATGTTTTCTGTGTCAAACAAAACCCAAAAACATCAAAGAGGCTCTTCAAGACAATAGCTGGATTGAAGCAATGCAGGAATAATTTCTGCAATTCAAGAAGCAAGATGTATGGCAACTGGTAGACCTTCCCGAAGGACAATACCCTATCGGCACCGATGATTGTACAGAAACAAAACTGATGATAGAGGGATTGTCATCAGAAATAAGGCAAGACTAGTAGCGCAGGGCTACACACAAGAAGAAGGAATTGATTATGATGAAGTGTTTGCACCTGATGCCAGATTAGAAGCAATAAAAATCTTTCTTGCATATTCAGCATCCATGAAGTTTACTGTTTATCAAATGGATATGAAGTGTGCTTACTTGTATGGAAAGATTGTTGAAGAAGTCTATATGATTCATCCACCTGGCTTTGAAGATACAGATTTCCCTCACAGGGTGTACAAGCTTGACAAAGCACTATATGGTCTTCATCAAGCACCAAGAAAGTGGTATGAGAATCTATCATCTTTTCTTCTTGAACATGGATATGAAAAAGGAAAGATTGATTAGACTCTCTTTAGAAAGAGAAGAGGTAGAGACATGTTGCTAGTCCAGATTTATGTGGATGATATTATATTTGGCTCAACAAACAAGCAACTTTGTAAAGACTTTGAAGACCTTATGCATTCAAAATTCCAAATGAGTGCAATGGGGGAACTCACTTTCTTTCTAGGGGTGCAAGTCCAACAAACAAAAGATGGAATTTTCATCAATCAATCAAAATATGTGGATATAATGTTGAAGAAATTTCACTTTGCTTACTGTTTTTCTATCAGAACTCATGTGGATACTAAAGTAAAGATTGGACCTGATCTAGAAGGCAAATCAGTGGATCAGACTCACTATCGATCTATGATCGGTTCACTTATGTACCTAACAGCCAGTAGGCCTGACATTAAGTTTGGTGTTTGTGTGTGTGCCAGATATCAAGCAGATCCCAAGGAATCTCATGTGAATGCTGTCAAGAGGATATTCAGATATCTTAAGGGCAAACCAGCTCTTGGTTTATGGTATCCACAGGAAGGAGACTTCAATCTCTATGCCTTCACTAACAGTGATTATGGAGGATGCAACTTCAATAGGAAATCCACTTCTGGTAGTTGTTAATTTCTTGGTCCCAGACTGGTCTCCTGGTAGTACAAGAAGTAGACAAACGAATCTGTTTCAACGGCAGAAGCTGAGTATATTACAACATCTACTTGTTGCTCTCAAGTCCTATGGATTCAAAACCAGATGCTCGATTATGGTTTTAACTTCCTGCATACACCAATTCACATTGAAAACACCGCACATGTTTTCATTACAAATAATCCAGTTTAGCACCCAAAAACAAAACACATTTAAATTAGATATCACTTTTTTAGAGACTGTGCTGAAAAGGGGTTAATCAAATTGATTCAAGTTCCCACTAAAAATCAATTGGCTGATTTATTCACCAAGGCATTCGAACCTGGTAGGTTTAAACTCATAGTTCAATCAATTGGCATTATTAACCTTGAATAAAATAAATCAAAAAAACTTCAAAAACATTTCAAAAAACAACAGAAAATCACAAAAAGAAGTCAATTTTAATGAAGAAAAGAATAAATGGGAAATGATATAATTACAATCGTTATATCATTCACTATGTTTAATTTCAAAATTTGAAAGACTGAAATGACTTACCAGATGTGTTGATAGGCTCAACTTGGAAGAGAAGATACATACTATGATAAATTAAACTCATATTCAATGGTGAAAATCTCATCTCAAAGTACTAGTATGTATTGGCTTATCTAAGTGCATGTATGTGTAGTAACCTAAACACACCAGGAAATGATACTTTATGAATCTCTTTCACCTATATCAAGATTCATCTCTATTTTTCTGAACAAAGACCTAATGAAACAAGCACATAGTGCAGATGTACTGATCCAAAAGATTCCCAATAAGAAACACATCCAAATTGGATGAATCTACAAAAATAATACATTCGATGTGAATGAACAAAAAAATCCAATACTGGATCACCTTCCAAAGAGAAGTGAAAAGAATCCCAATGTGGATCATTATGAAAAGGATCAAAGTAAAAGAATCCCAATGATGATCAGTGAAAATGAGATCTCATAACTTAAGTAACCTGGTCAAGAAAGTTGTGAAAAAGTTCTACCATGCATTACATAAGGATGGTTGATCATTCCATGCTTCTATGTGTGAGGTACATATTGAATAATTAAATTGACCAAAACATGATAAATATCACATGTATTAAAATATCAACCTGGTATATGTTTAAGAGGACAAACATACCTTCAATCAACAAGTTCATAAACATGTCCATTTTATCATAAAGGATGCACATGTGTAATGTAAGATTGATATGATCCTAACAAAAGATATACTTCTCTTCATTATTAATAATCAAAAGTAATTTATATTCAAAAGGTTTTAAATCTTTAAAGTATGTATCCAGATGTGGATATAAACTTTAGGATGAGTAATTTATAATTATTGATTAAGTTTGTATAAACATTTAAAGTATGTATGCAGATGTGAATATAAACTTTAGGATGAGTAATTTATAATTATTGATTAAGTTTGTATAAACATTTACTATCTTAAAAATTCAAAACAAATCAAAAGAAAATGTTTGTGTTGGTGTAGAAGTTATACCATAGTATCTCAGCTTATGCAGATTCCTGGAAGCATAAGAAGTCCAAGATCAGTCAAATAATGGGAAACTTTTATCACTTCTAAAATACAAGTCAATCCAAGCAAGAATTGATAAACCCAACAACAGTCAACAATTTCATATTATGAACTAACCAAAGATAGTTCTTCATAACAAGAAAAACAAAAACAGAAACATTAAGTTTTGATTAAGTTCAAAAGGTAATGTGGGTAAGTTCATTGGTTAATGCGGGTGAAGGTAACCCATCCATAAAATCAATGCGGGTAACTGTTTATATCAAGTGAAACTAATGTGAACAAAGATTTTACTCTACCGCATTGGTGTCTAACAAGTATACATGCAAAGTTTGAAGTGTCAAAAACCTATGCGGAACAAAAGTGTTCTACCACATTTGTCAATGCGGATGATATTTTCATTCCCGTATTTGTGGATATGTGTAACTTCAACACTTTATATGAACTTTCAAAATGAATAAACAAGTGCTTAATCTCTTCTGTAACCATGGATGATGATCAAGTAAATGTGGAAATTTTACTCTTACGCATTTGCTATAGTGAGTAAATGCTGATCAACTTTGATCAACCGCATTTGCTACAGTGAGCAAATGCTGAACAAGTTTGATCAACTGTATTTGCTACAATGAGCAAATGTTGATCAACTTTGATCAACCGCATTTGCTACAGTGAGCAAATGTTGAACAAGTTTGACGGACCGCATTTGCTACGGTACACAAATGCTGATTAACTTTGTCTTCCCGCATTTGCAATAGTACACAAATGTGGATAACCAAATTCAATTTCGCATTTGCTACAGTACAGAAATACGCATGACCAAATTCTTAAGTTTTACTCTTCTGCATTTGCAACAGTAAACAAATACGGATGTCTAAAAACCTTTCCGCATTTGCTACAGTGTGAATTAAAATCAGACCATATTTGTTTTGAAACTTGTGAAAAAATTGTAAATGCTATTATTTGACTATTTAAAGTAAGTTCAAAAGGTCATTTAATACTTTTCAAATTTGAGAGACTCTAAAGTGCGACGAGCGAAAACAGACTGTTCATCGTCATCAATCATCATCATCTTTAACAATCAATGATCTTAGTTTCATTTCATCTAATCTGTCTTCATCTTCGATTCTACACAACATTAGTATCGAACAAATGGTATTTTATTTAACATTGTGTAACCTAAAATGTCGGACATTTGGACTGATAGTGAACTTAGAACCCTAGGTTAATAAAGAACACTCAAAATCAGACTTATTCTAAGAAAGGATGATCATTTTCGACTTCAGTGAACATGCAAACTAAGAAGAATACCACTCAACAAGGAAACTTCAAAGTCATGTTCATCGTATGAACAGAGCATGATGAAAAGTGGAAATGTTGAAATCAAATCTTGAAATAAAATTTGATTAAAGGCTAACAACATCAAAAATCAACTCTTCAAACATGAAAAACAAAAATAGGAATGATTATTCTTGATAACATCACAATTCGACATGATTCCTATAGAACAGTACCTTCAAACATTCATCTTTGACTATCAAATGTCAAACTGATGAATCTTGCATAATGTATAACATATATTTTCATCAATCTAACTCATATGCCTCTAATGTAGGGTACAAGGATAATCTTACCTGGAGCAAGCTCCATAATGTTAGTGGTTATCTTAACCCTCATGTACCTGAGGCAAAAGGACTTAGAGACATGATCAGATTCATTTCTACTATAAGAGTAGCATATTCCATCATAGTTAGACCTATTATTTATGAGAGATTCATAATGTCTTTTTGGAGTACTGCTATGATAGATGTTGATGGTGAGAAGACTCTGTCAGGAAGAATTGATGATGACCATTCTCTGACCATCACTGAACAAACTGTGAGACAGTGTCTATAGTTTGGTGATGATGCAAACACTCCTATTGAGCTTGAAGATGAAGATATCACTACCTTCTTTGTTGATATTGGTTATGAAGGTGGATATGAAGGAAAGCGAATTGTGAAAGGACTAGTGGACTTACAATGGAGGTTTCCGATTCACCTCTATCAACATTGTTTGTCCAAGAGGAATACAAGATGGAATTATATCCCTGTGATCACTTCATCAGCAATATGTGCTTTATGCACCAATAGGCTATTTAACATGTCTACTTATGTGTTTAATGTTCTAGTATCCAACATTCATGAAGGAAGAAGTTACATGTTCCTGATGTACCCAAGGTTCACTCAATGTATGATCAATGAAGCATTCCCGGATATAGTACCTGAAGGAATTGTTTAGGACATCCTTCATTATGATGCAAAGTCCTACAAATATATCAAAAAGAGAGATCCGAGGAACTTCTATAGTGGAGCTCACTCTCCTCTTTTACCCTGGATGCTTCAACAGATCAATCCTGGAGAACAAGTTGAAGAATAAGAGGCTCCAGCTGATGAGAAAATTCAAGAACCAGCTGCTCATGAATAGCAAACTGCTGATGAGCATTGAAGAAAGAGATGAAGAGCATAGGTCAGTGTCACCCCATGTGGATATAGGGGTGATCTTCACACTAAACCTCATGTTCATGATATGGCATCACCTTTTGTACCTTCACTAATACCATCTCCCCAAAGATCACCATTACCATCACCTCACAGATCACCAATACCATCTCCCCAAACACAACCTATCACTTCCACACATATATCTCTAATCCATCATTCACCCATTTTATCTGCCCAACCATCTCCCATTACTATAGAGCTTGTTGAGTTTGGTGATTCTACTAGCTCCTCAGAGAAATCCAAATCATCATTTGATGAGGAGGATCACCCAAGCCCAATGCCTGTAAAGAAAGTCACTTCTGAGGTTGCTCCTTCCAAAAACTATGCTAAATCTAGTGTCAACAAACCAGATGAGAAGGATGAGCTAATTACAGAACTTATGCAAAAAGTAGCAAAAATGGAAAGATTACTCAACAGAAGATCAAGCATCATTCAAGATAGACTATTTGAGATTGATGAGAAGGAGAACGAGTTGAAAGAAATGAGAGAAAGATATGAAGCAGAAAAGAAAAAAAAGATAATGAGAATGAAAAATTTAAAGCTGCTCTTCAACAATCAAGAGAGGAAATAAGTGGTCATGTGGACACTTTGGCCATACAGACAATTGCTATTGAAGAGCAAGAAATATTGATTGAAGAACAGGTTGAAATAATTATCAATTTGCAGAATCAGACTGAAAGCCTAAGCAAAAGAGTCTCTGAGCTGGAAATGTAGGTAGAAACTAAGAGGGAAGCTAAAGCAGAAGTAAGAAAAGATAGTGAGAAAGAAACTACTTCTGAGAGTTCATCAACAGAGAGTGGTGATGACTCTCCTCATGCTAAAAGGATGAAACTTTCTGAAACTAAAAAGGGAGAAGAAACAAGCAAGACAAAGCATGAAGAGTCTAGCTTGGAAATGGTTATTTACTCAGAGAAATCAGAAGATGTTCACACTAAAGAGGCTGAATTCAGTGACATGATCAAAGCTCTAGATAGCTTCACAGCTGAATAATTTATTATTGATGATGATTTCTAGGACTTCATAGTTGAACAGAGGACTGTTGCTGAAGCTATAGTTGTTATTCCTCAATATCCTATCCCTCTTGAGATGGAATTGAGCATGCAACTAGTGTCTACTGTGTCACTTACTAAAGAACAAAATGAGCTGATCAAAAGATTATGTGAAGAGCAACAAAAGAAAGAAGAATCAGTTGATGCCCCCTTGAACAAGAACAACCAAAGGCTGAAAATTGCCTCAAGAAGCTGAATAGCCTGAAACCTCTTCTAGTCCATCAATACAAACATATACCAGAAAGAGGAACTACTTAACAGAAAAGGCAAAGGGAAAAAGGCCTATGGCAGAAGAAGAGACAATCAAGAAAAGCAAAAAGGATGATCCTAGAAGCCTTGAAGCTATTGTTGAATTTTTAGAAGAACATGAACAAGCTGAGGCTCAACTTAAAAAGAAAGTTGATTTTGTAGACCTTGAGGAAGGACAAATAGAGGGTGGCTATGTGGCTGATAAACCAATAGCAGTTGAGAGCCCAATGAAAGAGGGAAAATCAGTTGAAGAAATGGTTGAAAATGAATAGACTGATGATCTAATAATGAAAGCCATGTTCTTGATTAATCATGGATGTGACCCAGATGAAGTATTCAGTATGACATATGAGGGAATGAAGGCAAAAGAAGAGAAATTGAACAAGCTGTTGGACCCCACAGTTGAGACTGAGTATGATAAGACTCTTTCTCCTAAAGTTGTTGTGCCCAAAGTAACATCCTTGAAGAAGTGAACATCTACTCCTCATTCATTATATCTTGATCCCTACAACATGTCTGATAGGTAAATGAATGATTATCTCTGCAGCCAAGGGTTCACAAAGAGAAAGCTTGGAAACATGAAGACCAATTCCATAAGGGCTGCCATCCTTAGGTTGATCAATAGGAAGAAAGAAAGGCTTAAGACTTTGGAAGAAGAGATTATTAGCAAGAAGCCTAGAACCAGAGTGTCAGCTCAAGATATACAACTCACCCTTAGAGATCATGACTCTTTGGCACCTATACTACACAGATATCCTGAGTGGTTTGTGTAACACCCGGATATTTTAAAGTCAAAGAGAAAGAAGAATAAGTGAAGAAAAAGAAGGAAAAGAAATAAAACCCAAGTCTAGGGGTAAAAAGTGTCCAAAAGGACAAAATGTTTGAAAAGTGGGTGTAAAAGGTGGCATGGCCGCCCATCACCCTTTCTACACACAAATCTTTCGGATTTTAGTGAGAGAAAGGAAGAGCAGAAATATTCTCGGCTTTGAAGGAAGAACAAGAAAGAATTCGAATTCAAGGTAAGAATTCATGCTTTTATGGTGTTCTT
>BJCM01200832.1:0-10676 GCA_018326385.1 Flaveria bidentis | reverse complement strand
GTTGGCCGACTGAATGTGATCGACTGAACCAATCGCACGACTGAGATCCAATCGCCCGAATGAAAAGAGCGAATGGGTCCAGTCGCCCGATTGAAACCAGATTCAGTATAAATAGGGCCATAGTCGATCGCATAAACTCATCACCCCTCATCCGCCCTAAAATCGCACAACATACCGTACTCTACCAAAATTTCCTCTGACCTAATTTGACTTCATATTTCGATATTCTGACGATCTCTGGTGTTTACACAGGTATAATGCGGTGCAATCTACCCAAATTTCAGTCGATTTAATTCCAAAATCACGATATGCGGCCCTAACAAGAACCGAGACTTAAGTTGGACAAATAACCTAATAAAACTAAGTAAAATGTTGAAATCAAGGTTATTAGATGCTAAGTAGTGTTATTTCGAGTCTATTGAACCAAAACACGATGTTTAATTTTAAGATTTGGTGAAAATTCAAATTTCAATCGAACAAACAGTGGGTCATGCAACAGGACACCCGGATGAACTACAATCGCACGACTGAGCTGGACGAATGACTCAATCGGCCGAACGAATTATACGAATGAGCTCAGTCGGCCGACTGAACCAATCGCAGGCTTAGTCACCCGATTGAACTCAATCGCATGAATAGTCACCCGATTATATCCAGTTGCATGTTAGGTCAAACAACTGAGCCCAATCGTATGGTTCAATCGCATGATTGAGCCAGACTTATCTCAAACAGGTTATTTGTGCTCATCTGGGCACCATAACTCGGAACGGTGTCGAGTTTGTTGGCATCATAGCCTTCCTAAAGAGATCCCAGATCCATAGAGCTATATCTACACCATGCACCCCTACAGGCCTATACAGCAGGCCTTCTGGGAGGGTGCTTCGGTTGATCGATCTCATGAGCCCTACTGCATCCGGAGTACTATTTTTGAGCAGGATATCGAGGTGACTGCTGAAGATATTCGACGAGTACTAGATCTGGGTGAAGATGCAGATCACCCGACCAGGCTTCACCCTCTGACAGTGAGGGGGTGCTTCCTCAGGATGAAGTACGTTGGGGACATCAATGCAGATGTGCTTAACAAAAGCAACATGTGTCCCCAGTTTAAGTACTTGGCCCATGTGATACTGAAGTGCATAGCGTCAAGGAGGGGTGGCTTTGATGACCTATTAGACCAGATCCAGAATGCCTACGTGGCACTGGTACTCAACCACCACTTCAGTTTCTCCAGCATGATATTTGCCTACCTCATAGAGAACCTTGAGGCCAAAGGCAAGGAGGGCTTCTGTATGTACCCAAGATTCTTAGATATGATTATTGATGAGAAGCTGCCTGCCTTGCCAAAGGAAAGCCACAATGCGGTATCACTGGAGGTAATGGATGATACGACTTTAAGCGGCATGAAGGTCTACAGGGGAAAGCAAGTCAAACCCCATGTGAAGAGACTCTTCGGGCATCTGGCCCGGGCAGATTACATGGCGCCGGATAGGCGTAAGTGGCGCCATGAGGAGAGTGACTCAGATGTAGAGCAGATTGCTCTTCCATCTGATGACTCCGACGATGACGGTGACACTGGTGGAGACTCTGGGCCCGCTATTTCTAGGGCAAGCACTGCACATGTTATCCCTCCACCACCCGCTCATGGAGAAGCCACGACCGCCAGTTTCCATCAGGATTTTTGCCCTCCTGATGTGGAGGAGGAGAGTGATGAGGAGCCTCTGACGAGGACTGTGGGCAGCAGGGTGATTGCCACAAAGAGAGGATTAAGGGCGGTTGGTGGACGCCAATGGGAGTCTGGGGATAATGCTGCTAATTTAGATCCCTCATATACCCCAGACCCACCCTGCAGCCAAGGGGGAGCCACAGTGCCTAAAAGCACAAGGAAGAAGAGAATGGCTCACCCCTTTGGCAAGAAGGTGAAGAGACTGAAGTTCACCTTGACCTCAGCCACCACCACAGCCACTACCTCAGCCACTACATCCACCACTACCACCACCACTGCTACCATTCCACCTGCCACCACGACTACCACCTCACACACCAGTACCACAACCACTCCACCACTTACCCACATCCCATCTACCACCACTACAGCTCACCCATCACCACCCACACATATCCTACCTCCTATATTCACCACTGCCACCACTACCACCACTAGCCACCAAGCCGGACCATCATCCCACACGACATTCCCAATAGCATTATCTCTACCTCCCATTAGGGTAGAGGAACAGCTGTCAGCACTTAACCGTATGGTGCTGAAGTTGTTAGCTACTGATGAAGAGAAGACTACCCAACTATGTCAGCTTGTGGAGCTAAACGTTACCTAAGCACAACAGATCTCACAACAAGCTCAGAAAATTGCCTAACTCCAGGAGCAAAACGTCCACTCAGCAAAGAGGATAGAGGATTTGGAGGCTTCTAACAAGACCATCATGCTCAAGCTCAAGGAATCAAAGGATGAGACGCTCAATATAAGAAAAGGAGATGATGATAGTGATGATGATGAGAGTGATGATGATGATGATGATGATGATGATGATGATGATGTTGATGATGAAGGTGATGATACGGATGGAGGTGATGATATGGATGGTGGAGATGATGAAGGAGAAGGAAATCATTCTACTTCGGGTGGCCAAGAAGCTAATGAGAGGTGGACCAAAAGAAATCAAGATCAGGGTGCCTTGACATCAACCCTAACAGTAGAGGACCACATGATTCAGGACAAATGTAACACATAGATGTTTATGTAATTTAAAGCATGTGTACTTTAATATTGTATTAAACTTATGTGCGTGAATGTTTATGTATATATTTAATGTTTACTGTCTTGATTATTTTCTGATGAATGATGTATTATATGTTTCAAATCAGGCAAATCCAAACTTTCAAAGAGATGAATACGATGTTGCTCCCCTGTAGCAGATCAAGACTCAGTTCACAATAATTCTAAATCTGCAAGGGATAGTCAGAAGGTCAGTGAGCTATGCTCCCAAAGAAGATCCATGACCTCACTAATCAGCAACTGGAAGAGATGTTTCGGTTGAACCCGGATGAGTTGGTCAAAGATGCCCTTACCGTCGATGTTGCAAGTGATGACGAGCTTCACAATTTTGATGAGATAGAGATTGAAGACGTCACAACACATCACTATCCTGAATATACTGATCGAGAGGGAAATTTGGTTCCCGAATTGGGTGATAAGCTCTACAGTGGATTGTATGCTAAATTGGATACGATGGAGAGGGAGACCGAGAAATCAGAGAACCAATCCCAAGCCTCGGATGCAGATGTTGAGACCAAAAAGGTTGAGTGGGCGGCTTGTTTTGTAGAGATCCGTGCCCAACGCACAGCGCCAAAACCGAGTGCCTACACGAAGCTCTACAGAGTCACGAAGCATCTCAAAGTGTCTGGCAAGATTATTGCGTGGGCTTACTTGGAGGATCTTAATGTTTATGCTGTGAAACGGGAGAAGGGAATCGAGTACTTCAGATTTCCACATGATCTGAAGACTCTCCCTGGTTTTGAGCTCAACCAGTTGGCACGCCTAAACCTGTTGTATGCTGATCCAGGAAGATGTCCTGTTGGTATGAAGTTGTGTTGAAGAGAGAATACCACACACGATGGGTTAACTTCAAGCCTCAACAACCTACGAGGTATAATCGGAGGTCGGAGGTGGACCCAAGGACTGGGAAACCTAAAGTGGTGTTGAAGTGGAGTCCTCCTCGTACTATGTTGAAGATCCCTATAAGGGAAATGCCACAGGACTTCACTCCCTACTTCAAGTGGTGGTATTATGACTGGAGAACAGGAGAAGCGGTCATAGTGTTACAAAAAGAGAGCCAAATGGAGACTATCCAGGTATTTGACCCAATGTGGCTAACCAACCTGTCAGCAAGTGATGTCTATACTTTATACAGGTAGCCACTGTTCTATGATCCGCAGGATATTATACAGGCCCTTCAATTTCAGAATGTGATAAGATTCTGCTTTGCTTTTGAGATACATGCTGGAGTCACAGTTGAGGAGAGGCATAAGAAGTTTGACGAGCTAATAAAGGATGCTAGACAATGATAGGAACTAGGTCCAAGGGGGAGTTTGTAGATGCATATGTACCTAGTTTACAATCTTAATGTAATATGTATGTCATGTCCTTGATGTAAATGAAATATGTGAATTGAATGAAACAATATATGTGATTGAAGATCTTAATATTGAATGTTTCAGTATATGTTTGAATGTTTATTGTCTATTAACGCATATTGAGCTAATTATATAGGTGTGGTTGTTTGAAAAAATCTTAGTAAATTAATGATTGAGAAACATATTCAAACTTAGTTGTATGAAGTTCTCATGTGAATGGCCCATGCTAATGGACCATACGTATGAAAAACTTCATGCTAATGAACCAGTCGCACGACTAAACCAGGAGACTGGATTAGTCGCATGATTGAAACATGAGATTGACTCAGTCGCACGACTGAACACTCAGTCGTGCGAATGGATCAACCGCATGACTCAATCGCACGACTGAACCATGCTAATGGTTCAGTCGCACAAATGAGAAACCCTAACCTATAAATACCACTTAATTCGTGGAAACATATAACACTTCGAATACCTACGTACTAAATCGTACCCTAGCCATCCAGAGACTTCTAAGAACCTGTTCCAAGTTCATAGATCGCACTAGATTGATTACCAATCGTTCTTAACGTTTAGATTCAATCTACAATTTATTCTATGTGCGTTCTCACTTATTGGATCGCCAATCAAATAGGATTACGCATTATTTGAGTTGGATCGCCAATCAAATAGGATTACAATTTATTCTACGTGCGTTCTCGCTTATTGATGATGTCCATGAGCTTGTAATTAGTGAAACCTCTTTCCTGCCTTAGCATTCTTACTTCAACACTCCACTGAGGTGGGAGAGAGTCTAGCGATCTGTTTACTTGTTCACTGTTGGAAAGGTTTTCATTGTATTTCTTAAATGTGCTTGAAACTATCAAAAAGCGATTTGTGAGATCTATGAGACTCTCGTTCTTGTATCCCACAAAGGAATTGAATTCCTTCTCTGCTTGAATGCTCTTATCCTTCACCAGTTCATTGTTGCCATCATAGAAATCACATAGAGCATCGAAGAGGGATTTAGAATTTTTATGCTCCACAAATTGGTTGTAAATGTCTGGTGCAAGACAAAGAGTTAATACTCCAAAAGCTTTCTGGTCATGATCGATCAGTTTCAGATCCTTCTCAGTGAAAGTAGACGAGTCCTTTTTTTGAGATAACATCACCAACAGTGATAGTTGGTATGTGAGGACCAGAGATGATAGATTCCCATTGATTGTGATTGAAATTGTCTTTTCCATTCCTCGAAATTATCTCCATTAATGAGTCTCGGAGGTCTATTGGGAGCTACACTTTCAAGATTAGCTAGGGTGAGAGAGGTTAACTTTGACATGGTAGTTTCGCTAGGAATGAAGTAATTTCGGCAAAGGAAGAAACAATTTCGCTGAAAATGAAGTAGTTTCGATGAAGAAAGGTAAGTTCGTAGATAATTTTGCTGAGAAAGCTAGTTTTGCTGAGTTGTCGTAGTTTCGCAGACAATTTCGGCATGAGTTTCGCTAGCCGAATGTCTAAAATAGCTTAGTTTCGCCTACAAGTTTGCACGAAACAAGCTTGAATTTTCGTTCAATAATACTTTCGGCAGTAATTTCGCTTGTTAGATACTCACAAGCACTGTTGAATTTTCATTCAAAGAAACTAGTTTCGTAGGACAGCAAGAAACAACCTCAATTAGGATAACATAATTAGTTTCACTGAAAGAACTTGTAGTTTCGCAGGATGAACAGGTAATTTCGCCAGATGATGCTGAAAAGCTTTTTCAACATGAAATCAATCTGAAATCATCAAAAACTCAATGGATTTGAGATCTGATGATTAACAGAGCTTCCTCAACCAATAACCAGCAAAAACTCAATCAAATTCCATGTCAAATACACACTAATTTGATCTGAAATTTATGAAAACTTAGTATTGAACAAATACAACCATAAACTCAACAAATCATCAGCGCTAAGTCTCTGATGCCATATTGTTGGTCCATTTGATCGGTTTGCAGTATGAATGAGTTGTTGAATCTTTTAATATCAAATACAAACAATAGACAAGAAGAATTATGAAGATTGAGAACAATAACAATTCAATCAAAGTAATGATGATTAATATACTCAATAATAACAAAGCACAATGATATTTCTGTGAAATTACTGCTTACAAAGATTATTTGCAACAAGGATAAACGATTAGGGTTTTGCAAGATTAGCTAATAATGATAAGGATCAAAACTATATATAGCAGTCTTAGTTTCACAGACAATTTCGCTATCAGCGAAACTGTTCTACCAAAGCTGTAGTTTCACTCGAAAGAAAAAACAGTTTCGCCTAGAGAACTAAACAGCTGACTGTGAGCAAAATTGAAGTTTTGCTAACAGTTTCACTAGACTGTAAAACAAAATAAAGCTAATTACATACAAAAGTAAGCTAACGTAAGACTATTACAAGAAAACAAAAACATTCTAATATAAGGTGAGTCCTACCTATGCATGATCTTCATCTTTCGTACGTTCATTACTTCTGATGACATGTACATTACCCCGAACATTGTGCACGAAGCTGGTTACTAGGCCTGAGGTCTTTCATTGACCTCAAACATTGTGCATGAAGCTAACTCAAGTACCTAGGGCAAGTACACTCATCATTATCTTTTCTCTTTCATTCCGGACCAATGTCATATGCTATACCCTAAACATTATGCACGAAGCTCGTTATTTGGCCTAAGGTCTTTCATAGACCTCGAAAATTATGCACCAAGCTGACTCCAGTACCTAGGCAAGCGGCAAGGACCCATGCGTATGGTCAATAACAAAGATTAGACCCTAGTGTGCATCTTCTGGGGTAGCTAATCCATACACTGTTGAGCTAACACCCTTCATTGGGTGTGAACCTCCATACTTTGCTTACAAGACTTTCTTACTTTCATGCATTCATTAATGCATGCATTCTTTCATTACGTTCCTCGTTTCATTATCTTCCACTTTACATTACATAATACTTTTCATTTCATTCAACAACCTTTAACGTAAAGTCAAGGAAAATAAACATACACAGCAAGGAACATGAACATAATCATATAAAACATCACCATACAAGGCATCATAATACATGACATAAAAATCATCATACATGCCATAACATACCCCATACATCATCAAAAGTCAACTTACTTCACCTGCGGGAACATCCCAAGTCAAAGCCTACATTACTCTTTTTCCCTAAAATTTAGAAAAATAATCTAAGTCTTAGGCGCATGGGCACTATGCAGGCACATGGACAATATGCAGGCACATGGGCACTATGTAGACGCATGGGGAACACTTAGGCTCATGGGGAACTGATAGGTTCAAATGGACCGATCTGTGATTGTTATCAAGCAATTGACAATAATGTGAACAATGTAATCAACACAAACAAATATAAGAAAAATTCATTGAGTTTCTATTGATATTAGAAGGATTATAATGTACAATTGAGAGATTGTATTATTTAAAGTCTAATCTGCATAAAACAAGCAATCCTATTTATACTAATAACAATAAACAAAAAGGGACATATATTTACATAATAAGTCTCTATACTATGACAAAAACTTATCTAAAGACTAAAATGTTAATCTTTCTAGGGTTCCAACAATACTCCCCTAAGATTTGCATTTGTCTTCAGCAAAAATAATCTTCTAGTTCTTCTTTAATCTTGAACTTCAGCTTCTCTTTGTATAGCTCTAGTTCTCGAAGAGCTTTCTTGATTGAAGACTTGAACTTCTCAGCTAAAATCCTTTGCTCTGGTTTGGAGTCATTGTCTTTATATCCATTGCTTCCATCACCAACAATGTTTCTTTTGTTAGTCCTGCAATATCTACATTTGCATACATCTCTATTGGTTTTGGATTCTCTTTGGTGTAGATCTCTAACACTCCTTTACTAGAAATCCGTATGAACTCTATATCTTTAATGTCCTTCTTCACAATGTTAGCATACGCCATTGCCTTCCTTAAAGAAATTCTTTCCATTGCAGCATTCATCACTTTAATGATTTTTTAAAAGTATCTTCTATCATTTTCTACTTCAACTGATGATACTGCCTCAAAAGTTTGTATGGACAAGAATAAGATATAACTAGAATAAAGGAGTTTTAGTTCAAATGCTCTGAACAAACTGATCATATCATTGTCCCAATAATTTAAATTACTTACAAGCTTCATATGGAAAGAGGATGAATCATAAAACCATCTCAAAATTGGTTTCGATGATTGAGTGCCATCAATGACTTTTAATCCAGGATTGGTTACTTTCTCAAAATACGTATCACTGAAAGTATCCAAGTAACAATCATCAGCTGGTTCACTTGATTCTCCTTTCTTTGACTTTCTCTTCATCTTAGCAAAATAACTATTGTCTTTTTTATCACAATGAGTTTTCAGAAAGGCAAGCATTCTAGATATTCCCCTGTCAAGTAGTTTCACAAAGTTCTCTCCTCTCTCAGCCTTTGTAGGACTAATAAGAGGTAACTTGTGTAATTCCTTCAAATCTTGCACAGGTAATGATATGATGCTAGAGTAAAAATGATAGACATCACAAATTGCATTTACTCTTTTGATCAGAAAAGCATCAAATATCTCATCATACTTCTATCCTATAATCTTCACTTCCTTTGATTTGTCAGGCACAATCATTGCATTCAAGAACTCTAATATTGATTGTCCTGTTTATAGCACGTTTCTCACAAGGTGTCCGACTGATCTAGCTTTTTTCCAAAGCTGCTTTTGATCAATAGAAACTTTATAGCCTTGTTTTTCAACATTAGGAAACATATCCATAAGCTTTTTCCTGTGTTCATGAGATCTTCGTACTAACTCCATTGACTTTATCTCCTTAGGCTTTAGCATTTTGGTTTTTTTGGTTATTTCTAGATATTAAGGATTATCCATATCAAGAATGATAATTTTGTTGTACATCATCTCAGTTTCTTGGAAACTTCTCACAAGCCTTCTTAAGGAGTCACCTTGAAGCGTATTCAACCTTTTCCTTGGATAATTCCTTGACTGCAACCACATTCTCAAAGCTGGAATGCTCATATCATCTGGATTAGGGTGGTGCAATTTTGTGACATGAACATCATCAATATTCAAGTTTTCATTCAAAGGTGTCCATTCTCCATGTTCGAGAATTATTTCATTTGGATCTGTTGGAGGTGACGACTCTACAAACATACATTTTTCATACTCGTCATTGGTTTGACTTACTATCAGTCCATCCAAATAAACTTTGTTATACTTCTTCCTAGTTAGATAATTGTATTTGTCTTCAAAATCAATAGGAATGTCATCTTGTATCATTTCAATAGGAGAATCAGCAACATCAAATACAACTTCATCTTCTAGCACTTCATCATACCATTCATCAGGTAGATCTGACTCTATATCATCCAGTGCTTCAATTCTTTGTTGCATGTTTGTTTCTTCTACATTTTCACCTATGTCAGAATTCTTTTGAATTTTGGAATGATCTAAAGATGTTTCAACTTCATCAAGTTTTCTTTTCCCCTTTTCTGTTTTAGTAAATTTGTCAGTTGCAGTATATTGAGGTTCTTGAATAGTTTCTTCCTTAACAACTATTACCTCACTTTCTTTTTCAGATTCTTTCAAACTTTCCTTTAACTTTTCTATTTCCTCAAACATTTTCTTCACTTTTTCTTCAAGTTCAGACATCATAATATTCTTCAGCTCACCATTAGCTTTTAACATATCATTTTCTTTCTTCAGTTTCTCAATTTCTTCATTCTAAGAATCAATCTTAGACTTTAACACTTCAAGTTCATCAGTATCATCATCCTGTTTAGTTTGAATACAAGCATCTGTTGATTGTTTCATCTCTTGTTCTTTTTCATTTTCAATCACAACTTCAGGACTTGGAGATTGTATAGCAGAAATAAAATTCTCTATAATTGGCTCAGACCATAAAGTATCAAAATCAAATGATTGATTAAAATCAACAGTCTCAATATCTTCATTTTCAATTTGATCCTCATCTCTTTGATCATTCATTTCTGTATCAACACCTGCATCAACATTTCTTTCATCTTCATTACCATCTCTATGATCAGAGATTATTTGTTCACTATCCATCTCTTGAATAGCTTCTTCATTAGCACCTTTTATTTCACCTCCTTGATAACCACCTTGATTGTCATCATCATCATTGTGATCATCATTATCATCATCATTATTATCATCCTCAAGATGATCTTCTTCATCATCATCATGTTGGGGTTTGTTAGAACAAGATACATAGTTTAACAATTTAAACTTTGTGAAAAAAAGCAGCGGAAATGTAGGTTATAACATAGTTTATAATCTGAAATTTCAGGTTCTATTTTGATGTTATAAGATATGAACAAACCCAAGAACAAAAGGATCTTTTATATGTGAATAATGCTAGCTATGTGAACACAAACTACACATTATGGATAGCCTTAAAGAGGCTGCCATAAACTACCTTTGAGCAGCCAAAAGGGGTCGAAAATGGATGAGGATGATGATGTCTTTGAGTA
>BJCM01200830.1:0-11140 GCA_018326385.1 Flaveria bidentis | reverse complement strand
CAGGTGGCACTCCTGATAAGTCTTCTGGGAATACGTCTGGAAAGTCACACACAACGGGTACATTGGATAGTTGTGGTGTTGGCGTATCCACATCCTTTACATAGGCCAAGTAGGCACTACATCGACGCCTCATACACTTTCCCGCCACTGCAATTGAAATCACTCTCGCAATCATAGTAACTCGATCGCCATAAACCATCACTGAACTACCATCAGGTGCCGTCAAACGAATCATCTTCTTGCGACACACAATGTTCGCCTCGAAGTCCACCAACCAATCAATCCCAAGAACCAAATCAAAACCACCCAAGGTCATCACGAACGGTCTAACAGGAAACTTATGACCTTCTAATTCCACATCACAACCCTCTAACATCTCAGAAATCCTGGTAGACTTACCTATGGCAGTTTCTACATCAAAGGGCGCATCAACACGTCTACTACTAACAACCAGCTTAGCACAGAAAGCAGCAGAAATAAAACTTTTACTGGCACCCGAATCAAATAACACAGAAGCTAATGTTTGGTTTACTAGAAACATACCGGACACAACATCAGGGTCCGTTCTAGCTTCCTCGTGTGTCATTGTGAATGCTCTGGCCCTCGCCCTTGGTCCTTCACCTCTAGTTTTCTTCACCCCGGAATCCTCGGCCCTTGGCTTCTTACACTCCCTGCTCATATGACCACTTCCCCCGCAGTTGAAACACTTCATACCTCCACAGTCTCTAGCCCTATGACCAGGCTTCCCACACTTGAAACAAACATTCAACCCCCATCTACACTCGCCACCGTGCTCCTTCCCACACTTGCCACACTTTTTCAACCCGGCACTAGATGTGACCACACAACGGTCATCCCCTCGAGCCTTTTTGTTACTCGTCGAGGCACCACCCCGACCAAACCTCTTCCCATTCCAATTTTTATCACCTCCACCCTTTCAACTACCTTCAGTCACCACCACCACAGTCCTCTCATCATACAATCTCCCTACTATATTTACCGCTGACCTAAACGTGCTTGGTCGGGCGGCGATCATATGCCTACGAATGTCCGTCGGCAAACCCTGAATATACCTCTTGATCTTTCGAGACAGAGGTGTCACATGATCCGGCACCAGACATGCCATTTCATTGAACTTTGTGGTGTACTCTTGGTGTGTCATTGTTCCCGCCTCAAATTGCAAAAACTCCCTCTCAACCTTGTCTATTTCCCGGTGAGGACAAAACTCCTCAATCACCAACTTCTTCAGTTCGGACCATCTCATTCTTCCAATGGCCCTGCTGCCTTCAGCTTGGACAATATTGTCCTACCAGCATAGAGCTAATTCCACAAAAGAGTGGGTAGCGAACTTAACTTTCTAGTCCTCTCAGCACTCTCTAATATCAAGTACAACTTCCAATTCCCTCACCCACCGGTGAGCAACAACAGTAGTGTGGTTTCCATCAAACGTAGGGGGCTTGCATCTCATGAATACCCCGTAGTTACAGCCTCGTACTGCCTCCTGCACAGGATCTGCTACTTCATCTTCTTCTTCTTCATCAAACGGAACCGTCTTAGTCTCGGGCTGTCTTCTTTCGCCCGTAGGTCCACTCCTTTCCCTTCTCTTATCCTCTCTAACTGCCTTTATCACTTCGGTCACCACAGATGGTAGGATCGTCTGCATGACTTGATACACTTCTTCAACAACCGCCTCCTTCCCTAAGGTTCTCAGATTAGCACTCTTATCTCCACCCTCCTGATGAGGGGTTTCTGGTTCTTCACGGACCACCATTTCGGCCCTACGCCTTCCTCTCATAACCCGTGGTTCAGCACCACGTCCCCTACCACGCGAAGCTTTAGATGATCTACCACCGGCCATCCTTACTCACACACGCTGAAAGATTCAAACACCAACATGGTCATTCAAGGAAACAACTCTGTTTATGTCAAGTACAGTAAGTTCCTGATTACAGTGGCCAGTTGTGATTAGCCACTTACTTTACTATTCATACCCAAGCATTACCTATCCTGACTACATCAGCGTCTAATTCTACAAGCAACACATAAATCACATAACATGCGCATATAATATCGGTTAACTTTACAAAATTACCTGATGGCACGCAGCTACTCAGATTGGCATCCTTTTGCTTTCCGTCCCATTCTCAGTTTAAGTTAAGGTTTATTTTGAAATTTTACCCATTTCACTTAAACTTTGGCTCTTATACCAACTTGTAAGGCCCCGTTCCTGGGATGCTTACAGCTGGTATATCATTGCACATAAAACATATACTTAACATTTAACCATTCATAAAACATTACAGCGGGTAACTAGGCCTGAGGTCATTCTTCGTCATTCTTTCGTTCATACTTTCATTCATTCATTCATTACTTCCAGTGACATGTACATTATCCCGAACATTGTGCACGAAGCGGGTAACTAGGCCAGAGGTCATTCATAGACCACGAACATTGTACACGAAGCTAACTCCAGTACCTAGGGTAAGTACATTCACCATTTATCTTTTCTCTTTCCTTCTAGATCAATGCCATATGCTATACCCCGAACATTGTGCACGAAGCGAGAAACTGGGCCTGAGGTCTCTCATAGACCTCGAACATTATGCACGAAGCTGACTCCAGTACCTAGGGCTAGCGGCAAGGATCCCATTCATATGGTTAATCACAACGATTGAACCCCAATGTGCATCCTTTGGGGTAGCTAACCCGCACACCATTGAGCTAACACCTACTATGGGTGTGCACCTCCATACATTTGCTTGCAAACCTTTTTTACATTCATTCATTCATTCATTAATGCATGCATTCATTATTATGTTGCTATTTCATTATATTTTACTTTACGTTACATAATACTTTGTTCAATCATTATAATAACATGTAAAGTCATGGGAAAGATAAACATATATCATCATAAGGAACATAAACATATCAATCATACATCATCATGCAGGGCATCATACATACATAACATACATCATGTATAACCATGCAACATCATCGTCATCATAAGCATAAACATCAAGCACATATCATTACATACCCATCATACCATCTATGACCTCAAAAGTCAACTTACATAACCCCCGGGAATCTCCTAGGTCAAAGCCTACATCACTCCTTTTTCTCCCAAAAACTCAGAATTTTCTAAGTGTTCATCCGCATTTGCCATAGTTCCTTCGCATTTCCTATAGCCATCCACATTTCCTACAGTTCAACCCGCATTGGATTTACTTCATCCGTATTTGCCTAACTCATCCGCATTTACTATACTTAGTCAATGTTCTTCCGTATTGACTCACTTCATCCGTATTGACTTACTTTGCTTATCTGCATTTCCATACTTTGTCAAATGCTCATCCGCATTGACTTCATCCGCATTGTCTTCATCCGCATTTCCCAGACTTAGTCAAATGCTCATCCGCATTTCCTGCACTTAGTCAATGTTATCCGCATTGACTTCATCCGCATTGACTTACCCATTGGTTAATGTTCATCCGCATTAACCCTTTTTCATCCGCATTTACTTCCAAACACTTAGGCAGATTTAAAAACTTATCAAGTGGGTCTAAAATATCATATTCGATTTCCATGCACCATTCATCATGTTCTAAGCTTAAACCTTACCCTCTAAGCCTTTGAAACACAATCATACATCATCAAGCATGAACATAGTCACACATCACATCATATCATCATCATGCACACATTCAAGCAGACGGGTCCGAAACCCAGTTAATAAAAGCATACATTCATGTAATTCCAGCCCAAAAATTAGTTAAAAATCAGTAAAAGAGGGGTCCTAGAACTCACCTTTGCAGCTTTTGAGTATGGCTTCCTCCAAACTCGTTTGCAAAACCGTTTAGAGACCCACAAAAAACATACCCAAACACATACAAACACACATAAGCATAAACCCTAGGACATAACCGGTTAAGAACATCATAAAAACACGAATTCTCACCTTAAATTCAAATCCTTTCTTCTTCTTCCTTCAAAACCGAGAATTTGATGCTCTTTCTCTCTCTAAAATCCAAAGATCAGTGGTGTATGTGACATATGGGCGGCCTTACCACCTTTTACACCCACTTTTCAAACATTTTGTCCTTTTGGACACTTTTTACCCCTAGACTTGGGTTTTATTTCTTTTCCTTCTTTTCTTTAACTTTATTCACCCTTTCCTTGACTTTAAAATAACTGGGTGTTACAGTTCATCTCCATCTGGTATCCACTGAGAATACCATATAACTCAGTCAAAGTGAGATTCTTAAGGTTCTCAGTCCTCTTGATAACAACACTATAATATGTCCATATCCTAGGAAGTGAGGAAATGAACTTCCTCACAATGTTCCTGTTTTCAAGAGTCACTCTAACATCTACTAGAGTGTCCACAATCTCAACATACCTGAAGTTTTGTTGAGTCATGGTTTCACTTGTTTAAAATGTGAAATTTTCAAACTGCTGCCTCAAGAGATCCTTCTTGTTCTCCTTGTCTTCAGTAGAACCCTCATACATTAGTTTCAATGCATCCCACAATTGTTTAGCTCTTTTGCATTTCCTTAAAACTCTATATATAGAGTTAGGAAGAGCAATCTGAAAGGTTGTCATGGCTTTATGATCAATTTCTACTCTATTTCTATCTTCATCAAAGTAGTTAGTCACAGCCTTTGGAATAATACCACCTCTAGTAGCAGCTAAATAAGTGCTTGGTATGAAGGTCCAAAGACAATAGAGTCCCACATATTGGAGTCTAGAGACTTAATGTAACCTTCTATTCTTTGGCACCAAGTATCAAATCTTCAAGAGTGATCAGTGGAGACTTTATCATGGTTCTAGTTTCCATATCATCTATTTTTTCTGTGTGAGGGATCTTAAGATGGTGAGATCTTACTATCAAGAGACTGGAATACTTTGATACCAATTGCAGGACCATTTGAGGGGTTCGGTCACTTAAAACATAACACACAATGAGGAGAGATTGATTTAGAACACTTAGCAGATCAAATGGGGAACTAGAAACTAGTTACAATGATACTAAGAAACACAAGTAATTAAGAGACAAAACAAGAACAAATAACATAATTGTTTGGTTTTCAAGAATATTGTATATTGCTCTCTAGTTCCTTACAAGTGTTGCAAAGCATAAAAAATACAAGGGACCAGAGATACTTTATACTACATTCTATAGTCGACCATACTTTAAAGGCCAGATGGATACATGATCTAAACAACAACAAAATCAATGTAGAGTCAAAAAGCAGACTGACTTGTGACTAGTGACTATGACATGCCATAACTCACATCCTTATATATTACAAAAAGGATTAAAGTACATAGTGTAGAAAGAAATAAACTCAAGACTTCAATGTACAGTTTAACAAAAGCATGGACCTTTTCACCAACATGCGATAATTGGTGAGTCAAACAAAGTGGCAACGGAAAGGTGGTCCAACTTTATGGTAAAAGGTACATTAGATAAAGCATGTACTCAAAAGTCTTTGGAAGAAATTTGTCTTCATAAACTAGCTTGGGAAGACTTTGTCTCTGAAGCTATGGAAGACTTCATATTTGGCTTCGGAATATATTGGTCTTGGTTTCGGAAGATTTCACACTTAGAATGTTTTCTAATAGGAAATATGAAACTTCCAAAGCATTCTACTTCAGCACCTTATGCATCCATGCAGGATAGTCTGTTTGGATGTTTTGGATTGCATCAGCCTCATATGAAACCTTACAGACTTGTACTAGTAAAATGTGTTTCCCATACTTCTTTATAAATAATTTCTTATAAATGGTACCTCTAGTGTAACCTTTGGGATGTTATGGGTATTCAAATCCTGGAGGCTGGCACACATAGACTTCTCTATCTATATCCTCATATAGAAATGCTCATTTGACATCAAGCTAGTAAACTGTAAAATTCTTGGATGTTGTATAAGAAAGAAAGATCCTCACTACCTCAAGTCTTGGAATATGTGCAAAGACATGAGTGTTATCAATGCCTTCCTCTTGTGTGTATCCTTGAACTAGTAGTCTTGCCTTTTTCTTGATTATCAAACCTCTATCGTCACTTTTGTTTCTGAATACCCATTTTGTGCCAATGGGTACTTGACCAGATCGTATTGGACATATGTTCCAAACCTTTTGTCTTTTGAATTGAAACAAATCATCTTCTATTGATTCAATCCAACTACTATCCTTCTAAGCTTCCTCTACTTTCTTTGGTTCCATCTAAGAAAGGAAGCATGAGTACAAGCAGGCATTCCTGTTGTGAGTTTGTCCTCTTGTTCTCACTCCTTCAGAAATATCTCCAATGATGTTCTTAGCTAGGCGAGTGTTATGAATACTAAGCCTAGGTATCACATCCAGTTGCATGTAGAGAGCTAAGTTGGAAAAGTTTTGCTTAAGATTTTGAACATTTGGACCAACTGATGTCTCACACTCTATCAATGAGGACTGATTGAATGAGGGAGATACAACATCAGTATCATGTTGCTATGAAGCAGCATTAACAGTTGACAACTAGTTGAAGCTCAATTGGTTAATGAGATTGCCCTGCTTTATGGTCCTCTAATTGTGGAAGCTTGATTTTCTGCAACTCTTGGGGACTTGAAAGAGGTCTGGGTAACTTAAATAGCTGATCATCATCCAAGTTATTTTGAGTTCCTATTCTAGCTGAAACATTCTAATAAGAAGGTTTAGAATAGTTTGAAAAAAAATAAAATCAAAGATATGACCAGGGCCATTCCCCTAACACAAGGAGTGAGCTCGTTTACAATACAATTGTTTTTAAACCAAAATGTAAGCATGTGGTTTCAATTGTGGTTAGTGAAGAAGAGGTTTGGGCTGCAGCATCATCTATGATCTTCCATTCCATCCTTTGGTTAATTAGTGTAGATGAGCTTGATGATGCTTGAGCAGCATGGCTTTCTTCTGAAGCTTCTTCCTTCTCGGAGTAGGCTTTGACTTCTTTTCGTTGATCATTGACGATGCACTAAATGTTACTCTTCGTGGGGTGTGAGGATTGTTGTTTCTTGCACTTCTTTTCATCAACAACAATCTTTCCCTTCAGCTTCTGATCATTCAGCTAGATGGTAGTGCTGGTGTAAAACTTTTTTCCTGGATCAGAACTTCCAACCACTTGGAATCCAACTGAGATAAACACACCTTTTTGTTTTGGGTCTATCTTTATCTTGGAATCAGCCACTTTCTTGGCAGTTTTTTTGGCTGTCTTAGCTTTGTTTCTTCTAGATTTGGTGGTTAGAGGTTGATCATCACTAGTGGGGATGAGTTTTTCTACCTGGTCCTTCCCTGTGATTACCTGTATAGTTGTATCATTCTTCTTCTCATGACGTGGTAGGTCAGTAGATGGAACCTCTTGCTCTTTAGTACAACATCTAGGTTGTCTTACTGTAACACCCAGTTATTCCTTTAAAGTTAGTAAAGAAAGAATTAAGTGAAGAAAAAGAAAGAAAAGATATTTTACCAAAGTTGAAGGTTAAAAAGTGTCCAAAAGGATAAAATGTTTGAGAAAGTAGGTGTAAAAGATGATGGCCGCCCATCACTCTTTCGACACACTCAACATTTGGATGTTTTAGAGAGAGAAAGTGCAGAATTCGGATCTTGAAGAAGAACAGGAGTAGAAGGTCGAATTCAAGGTAAGAATTCGTGTGTTTATGGTGTTCTTAACTAGTTTCATCCTCGGTTGTGTGCCTATGTATATTGTGTGTGTTCGGTTGTTTGTGTTCAGTTGTGTGTGTTTCGTGGGTTTTAGGTGTTTGAGCTAAATTTACAAACGGGTTTGAAGAAGTCTTACCCAAAGGCTGCTAAGGTGAGTTCTAAAACCCCTCTTTTACATTTTTTAACTGATTTTGGGGCTAGAAATGCATGTATGAACTTTTTATAAAAGTTGGGTTTCATACCCGTATGTATGAATGTGTGTATGTTGTGTGTATGGTTTGATTTTGGGCTATGTTCATGTTTGATGATATTATGGTTGTGTTTCTATGGCTTAGAATGTAAGATTTAAGCTTAGAACTTGATAGATGGTGTTTGGGGACCGAATTATGATGTTAACTATGCCCAAGGCTGCTCATGCGCCCAAACAGTAGCTCATACGCCTAAGTTTTAGAATAAATGCTTAAGTGTTCCAAATGCGGATGAGCATGGACAAATGTGGATGAATAAAAGTCAATGCAGATGAGTAAAGAACAAAGGCGGATGAGTAAGTTCACACGAATGAACAAATGCGGATGAACAAATGCGGATGAGTAAAAAGAAATGCGGATGAGTAAGTTCATGCAAATGAACAAATGCGAATGAACAAATAAGGATGAGTAAAAAGAAATGCGGATGAGTAAAAGGAAATGCGGATGAACAAATACGGATGAATAAAAAGAAATGTGGATGAGTAAAAGGAAATGCGGATGAACAAAGAGGAAATGTGGATGAACACTTACAATATTTTCTGACTTTTTGGGAAAAAAGTGTGAAGTAGGCCTTGACTTCGGAGGTTCCCAGGGGCTATGTAAGTTGACTTTTTGAAGTCAAAGATGATATGATGGGCATAAAATGTATGATGTATGGCTGATGCTTATTACATGATGGTATGTTTGTTGTATGTTATGTATGTATGATGGTGTCTTCTATGGTGATGTCTTGTATGTTTATGTTGATGTTCCTTATTATGCATATTTATTTTCCCATGGCTTTACGTTGAATTTTAATGAATGAGATGAAAGTAATATGTAACGTAAAGTGGAAGATAAAGAAAAGAGAAACATAATGATACAGTGCATGCATTAATGAAAGAGAAAGTATAGAAAGGCTTGCAAGCAATATGTACGGAGGTGCACGACTCTAAATGTCGTAAGCTCAACTACGTATGGTTTAGCTAACCCTTAAGGATACACGCAGGGGTCCAGTCTTTGTGATTGACCAACGATTTTGTACATGGTTTATAGTGATTACTCACCTCGGTGCTGGTGCCAGGCTATGTGCAATGTGGAAGTCATTTATGATCTTCGGCCCAGTACCCGAGTTATGCATAATATTGGAGGTGTAGTATACAGTTGGGTTTATAGTGATTACTGACCTCGATGATGGTGCTAGGCTATGTGCGGTGTGGAAGTAATTTATGATCTCGGCCCAGTACCTGAGTTATGCATATTGTTGGAGGTGTAGTATACATTTGGGTTTATAGTGATACTCTCCCTGGTGCTGGTGCCAGGCTATGTGCGTTGTGGAAGTCATTTATGATCTTCGGCCTTGTACCCGAGTTATGCATAAAGTTGGAGGTGTAGTATACATTTGGGATCTTTTCACTTACCCTGGTGCTAGTGCGAGGCTATATGTGGTGTGGAAGTCAATTATGAACTTCGGCCCAGTACCCTATTTGTTTGGGGCATAACTGATGACATTGATCGAGATAGTGATATAGAATGTGATAAAGAATAAAAGAGTTAAAGAAAGTATGTGAGGAACAGTAAAAGAAGATAATAATGATATTATCTATGTGTACGTACAATGTGTGATCATGTACAACAGTATAGTATAACTTGAACGAAAGTGAAGAACGGTTTTAATGAAATAAAGTATGTTTTACTTAAAACTAGTACTCACTCAGCAACCCTGACTTTTAATGCATTTTTCTAGTTGGCAGTTAAAGTTGTTGAGGATGGCACGGGGCGGCTACTCAGCTCTTTTGGATGGCATCCATATTTATAATGCTTTTGTGTTGAAATGCAATATGTATTTTGTAATTTGATAAAATGTATTATTTTTCAAAAGCTTTTGTAATGCAATGAAATGGATGTTTAAATGTTTCTGTTGCAATGTTTTTATCAAGTTAATGAAATTATATGTTATATGTGCAATGATTTACCAGCTGTAAGCGTCCCGAGAAAGGGGCCATACAAGTTGGTATCCGAGCCAAAGTTTAAGTGAATCGAGTAAATTTTCAAAATAAACCTAGAAGGGATGCAAGTCTGAGTAGCTACATGTCATCAAGTATTTTCTTTAATGTTAACCGGTATTAAGTGGGCATGTTTTGTGGTTATGTGTTGCTGGTAGATTTAGATGCTGACGTAGTCAGGATAGGAAATGCTTGGGCTATGAAGAGTAAAGTAAATGGCTAATTACAATTGGACACTGTAATTAGGGACTTACTATACTTGACATAAACTAAGTTGTTCTTTTGAATGACTGTGTTGGTGTTTGAGTCTTTCAGTGTGTTTGTTAGAGGATGGCCGGTGGTAGATCATCTAAAGCTTCACGTGGTGGAGGTCGTGGTGCTGAACCATGGGCTATGAGAGGAAGGCCTAGAGCCAAAGACGTGTTCATGAAGAACCAGAGACTCCTCATCTAGAGGCTAGAGATGAGAGTGCTAACTTAAGGGCCTCGGTGAAGGAGGCTGTTGTTGAAGAGGTGCATCAGGTCATGCAGACAATCTTAACATCTGTGGTGACCGAAGTTATCAAGGCTGTGAGGGAAGGAGAAAGGAAGGAAAGAAGTAGACCTACAGGCGAAATAAGACAACCCGAGACTAAGACGGTTCTATCTGATGTTGAAGAAGAGGAGGAAGAAGAAGAGCCTACGCCGGAGGCGGCACAAGGCTGTAACTACGGGGCATTTCAAAGATGTAAGCCCCCTACTTTTCATGGTAAAGGCACTGTTGCTGTCGCTCACCGATGGGTGAGGGAATGGAAGGTGTTCTGAATATCAGTGAGTGCCAAGAAGACCTGAAGGTGAAATTTGCTGCCCACTCGTTTGTGGACTCGGCTCTGTGTTGGTGGGAAAATATAGTCCAAGCCGAGGGTAGTCAGGTGATAGGAAGGATGAAGTGGGCAGAGTTGAAGAGGCTGGTGATTGAGGAGTTTTGTCCTCACCGTGAGATGGAAAAAGTTGAAAGAGAGTTCCTGCAGCTGGAGGCGGAAACCATGACACATCACCAATACACCACTAAATTCAATGAAATAGCACAGCTGGTGCCGGATCAGGTGACGCCTCTGTCACGAAAGATTAAGAGGTACATTTAGGGCTTGCCGGCGGATGTCCGTAGGCACATGATCGATGCCCGACCGAGCACGTTTAGGTCGGTGGTTGATTTGGCGGGGAGATTATACGATGAAAGAACTGTGGT
>BJCM01200825.1:0-10327 GCA_018326385.1 Flaveria bidentis | reverse complement strand
CTTTGCGTTGATCATCATTCTAAATATATGTGGATTTTTCATTTAAAACAGAAATCAGATGTGTATTTACTATTCAAACAATTTGTCATAATGGTTGAACGTCAATTCAATACAAAATTAAAAAGTGTTCAAACTGACTGGGGTGGCGAGTTTCGCAATCTCTCCACCTATTTTACTTCCCTTGGCATCATTCATCGTCGATCTTGCCCTTACACAAGTGAACAAAATGGCACGGTTGAACGTAGAAATCGCCATGTTGTCGAAACTGGTCTTGCTCTCTTGGCTCAATCATTCGTTCCTCAAAGATTCTAGCATTATGCTTTTGACACTGCTGTCTACCTCATTAATCGTATGCCATCCTCCAATTCTCTTACGTCTCCATTTGAACATCTTTTTAAACGCTCTCCGGATTTCTCTTTTTTAAAAGTCTTTGGATGCCAGTGTTTTCCATACTTACGTCCTTACAACCCTCACAAAATGGATTTTCACTCTACTACGTGTACTTTCCTCGTATATAGTCCAGTTCACCATGGGTACCGTTGCTTCGATCCTTCTCACGACCGGGTGTATATAGTTCGCCATGCTCGTTTCAATGAAACCATTTTTCCCTTTGAACCCAAATCTACTAGTCCTTCCACACCATCACCCGAACCATATTTTTCCTCATTGCATAATTCACCCATGCCTTTCCCTAACCAACCTAATCCGTCTGCTAATTCTCCCTCACCCACTTTTCCGCAACAAAATGCTACTTATTCATCTACAAATAACACCACCGATTCCACCCCTCCACCACCACCACCTAGACCGAGACCATCCCACCTACGACAAAACCCAAAACCTACCTCTAGATTTGATCCCTCCGCCTTTCATACTACCACCACCCAACCACCAAATACCAAACCCAACACACCACCTCCTAAAAATGAACCACCTCTCACTGAACCTATCACCTTTACCGCTGCCAACAAATTTCTAGAATGGCGTCGTGCTATGGCAGAGGAGTTCTCGGCTCTTGTTAATAATGGTACATGGTCTCTTGTTCCTCCGATACATGGGGCTAATATTGTTGATTGCAGGTGGGTTTACAGGATTAAAAGAGACAAAACGGGTGCTCCTTCTCGTTATAAAGCACGGTTGGTTGCCAAGGGCTATACTCATACTGCAAGTATTGATTATCAGGAAACCTTTAGGCCGGTTGTAAAAGCTATGACTATTCGTGTTGTTCTTTCTTTGGCAGTTACTCGTCAATGGCCGCTACGCCAACTTGATGTGCAAAATGCATTTTTACACGACCAACTTGACGAAACAATTTATTTAAAACAATCATAGGGTTTTGTGGATAGTACCAAACCCGATTATGTTTGCAAACTACATAAATCTCTTTATGGCCTCAAACAAGCCCCACGGGCTTGGTTTACCTGATTCTCTTCTACTTTAAGGGCTTTGTGATTTCAAGAGTCTAAAACTGATCATTCTCTTTTCATCTACAAGCATGGCACAACAATTTTTTACCTATTGCTTTATGTTGATGACATTATTGTTACTAGGAATAATACAGTTGCAATTCAACATATTATTTCTGCTCTTAGTTCTACCCTTGCGTTAAAAGATATGGAAGATCTTGATTATTTCTTAGGTCTTGAAATTATTAGACGCGGGAAAGACATCATCCTCTCTCAGCAAAAATATCTACTTGAACTACTTGATCGATCAGGTCTCTTGGCGGCTAAAGTTGTACCATCTCCCATGAGCAGCTCCACTGTCTTAACGACGGATGATAGCCCTAAATTTACTGATCCGGCCAAATATCGACAGGTTGTTGGTGCATTACAATATGTCGCACTTTCTAGACCGGATATCACCTTTGCAGTTAATCGGGTATGCCAGTTCATGCACTCTCCCATTGAAAATCAATGGAGTGCGGTTAAACGCATCTTGCGTTGCATACAGGGCACTGTGCACTATGGATTACTTATTATACATGATTCCAGATCCACTCTTCATGCGTTCACTGACACATCTTGGAATCATCTTGCTGCGTTCTCTGGGCCGGCTGTCCAATTGATAGACGTTCCATTGGTAGTTTTGCAATCTACTTGGGTTGCAATCTTGTATCTTGGATGGCTCGTAAACAAAAAACTGTTTCTCGCTCATCCACGGAATCTGAATATAAGGCGGTCGGTGATACGGTTGTTGAAATCATGTGGCTTGAATCCTTAATGCAAGAACTTGGCATTGTCTCTGACTCTCCTCCAGTCCTTTGGTGTGATAACTTAGGAGCCACCTATCTCTCCTCCAATCTTGTTTTTCGTGCTCGTACCAAACATGTAGAAATTGATTATCATTTTGTTCGCGAGAAGGTGGCTAAGGGGGGTTTACGAGTTAAGTTTATATCTACAATAGATCAGATTGCGGACATCTCCACAAAACCACTTTCTACCGATCGTTTCAACTTTCTTAGATCCAAGTTGCAAGTCGTTCCCTGACCTCAGCTTGAGGGGGTGTATTAGAGCTAGGGTTATAATATGTCATTAGTTGGAGGGTATTGGATGTAATTTATTTTCTTATTTATAGTCTCTTGTAATCTCTCAATAATATACAATAATACACAATATCATTACCTCAATTAGGATCTATGGTTGTAAATGAGTCGGATTTAATTTGAGAGAGTTTGAACAGGATATCAACTCATTTCAAGTTTTGTTTTTAAAGTTTAAGTTGATTTGAAAGTAGTTTTCCGAGCTCGGTTTTAGTCGTTTATTATTTGACTATTTTATATATTATATATACATTTATAAATATTTATAACTATAGTTATAATATATATTATTTATTGTGTAATATATACTTAATATATTAAATATAATAATCTAAGTAATAGACTAGTTCAAAGCTCGCAAGTTTATCATGCTCGAAATATCTTTAGCTTGTTTATTAAATGATCTTTAATTTAAGCTCAAGTTTGTTTACATTCAACTTGATTTGAGCTTCTAGCTAGTAATCTCAAGTATCTTGCTAACGGGTTGATTTATTTGGTATTTTTATCATAATAACGGTTGGTTTCACCCTTCCTTCTTTAGTTCTTAATCTCACTTTTTAAAATGTTTAAATTGTGATAATATTAATAATATCTATTGACTTTGTGACTAAATATTCAGAATTTATATCTTACAATAAGATAAAGTTAAAAATAAAACAAAAAGAACCTTTTAAAATCAAACTTAGAAATGTTGTACATAAACATATTTAGTAAAGTTTGGGTTTGTAAAGCTACCAGTTTCAATGACAAACAAGTTAATTTGGGTAAAATGTTTGACCCAATCTTCCTTAAAGTTTATATGAATACTTGAAAGGTCCTTGATCACTTACAACTATATTAGTATAGCAACAATATAGTGTTATACTACATTTTATGAATTCATTTTTTAAAAAAGTATAAAAATTAATACAAAATTGTTGGTTGGACAACCCGACGCGAAGTGTCGATATAAGTTGCTATACATAACTACATGTGTAAATCTTCACTTGAGTAGCATGAACAATGATTCATTTTGTTAAATATACAATTTGTATCTCTACTCTATCAATTAATTAATTTTTCTACAAATACATTATTTCAAAACTCACTACCCATATGGATGGACAAAACCCATTTCAACATCAAAAAGAACAAAAACAAACGGGTTCTTTTAAAGAATACAAATAACCTCTAATTTTTTTCTTTAAAATTGACAATCGTTTAAAATAACTAACGGATTACAGGTATATTGTATTGCAATTGGTGCACTAGTTTTTTGACCATTAATGTCTTTTGTTGGTTGGTTTAAATTTTAAGATATAGAATATGTTAGACATGCATCAATATTCTTTTTGTTATAAGAAAAAAAGCTATAAACATCATTTATAATTTAACTTAGAAATATGATGGTGAACAATTAAATTTTTAATACTTGATCAAACTAGAGTTGTATTTTAAAATTGTATTTCTATTCTCTAACGAGGAATTAATCTTAGGATAAGAACATCAGCAATGCATCTTCTCACGAACATCATCTCGGGCTTTTAGCTTGGCAAGCACATCTAAACCCTTTTCTTCGTCTCTCTTTTACATCGGAGTGTACAGCGGTCCACGATGCTCCATTAGGGATGCTCTAAATATACCTTTTGGATTGTTGATGCGTAAAGCTGATGCCCAGACAACAAATACCAAAGATCAAATCTAGTGCGGTAAAATAATACCATATGATTTTTACAAACATTTTAACCATCAAAAAATATTTAGCTACCTTCTAGCTAATTTGCTTTTACAATAACATTGATATATTTAAAATAAATCAATCAAAAACAGGCCTAATAAGTTTACCCTTGCATTTTACAAATTGTTTAAAAAACCAAAGACATAATAACAACCTGCTTTGACATGTTATTTAACTACAAGTATACATAGATTTTACCTCCACTAGAATAAATGAACATCCAAAACATAAACAATATTATAAACCAATCCCCTCAAACCTGCTTCATTACAAGGCAACAAATCCACTATACATCACAATGAGAATCATAAGATCTTATATAAATACCAAAAAGTTGCTAGGTTTGTCTCCTTTATATATCAAGTAGTTACCAAAACACTGGGGAAATGAGACCAATTCATAATATAGAGTGGCTCCTAAGTCAGAGCTATACACTTGTTTATAACTAGAGTGATGAGCAACTCCAATCGAATTTCGATCACCTTAGTTTCTATCAATGACGTCTGCAGGCAAATTCAGGTCAAACATACCGTCTCCAAACCCGTCTTTTCTGGCCCTCTTCATAGAAGAAAATCCGCTCTCTTCTGAGCTGCCAGAGCCTGAAGGCCGATCAGATTCAGATGTGCCACCTGTAACATGCACGAACATCCACATCAGATGGGTATGTTGAGATCACTTGTCAATTTTCACTTTTTATGATTTGGGTGTAACAATTTTGAACAATGGATTGTCGATTCAGGTTTCACACGTGTTGCCAAAAGATAATATACATTGGATATATATAACCTCTAAAAATCGTTTTACTCAAATTATAGATTGTTACTGAAATGACATTTATGTTGTAATCAGATTTAATAAGCTAAATACTAACATTAAATTCAAATTTAAGGAAAAAAACTCTGTAGAAAAGTGTAGGGAAGACCCGAGCTGCCCGATATCTGACTTTTACCACATCAAATTTTTAGCATATATTTTGCCATTAAGATAATTAGCAAATTTAGTTAGAAGTGCAACTGACATTAAAATTAGCAATTACTTATAAGTGCAACCCAGTTACACCAAGTCTCTTTGTATTGTTTCCAACTTTATGTTGCTCCAAGGCTCACCACGTCGCTACGTGTATTGTTTTCCAACTTTATGTTGCTCCAAAGTTCACCAACTCACTAGGTAAAAGGTGGTTTTAGCATCCCATATATATCTCTTCCAACAAAGCAAACAGAATGCAAAATCCTATCTTCTGCTTTTTGGTTTCTGGTAAATTTTGTTCAACAAATCTATAATGCCTGTGCAAATAAACTTTTCTATATGACCCAGACAAAATATTGGAACCTCCAGCCCATAGAAACACACCCAAGAAATTGATAGTGCCTAGAGTGAGTCAAAGCTAGGGTTTGAAGTTTCATAAAGCACTACCAAGAACTTCCACTAGACCAATCTCTTGAGGTTAGGCCTCATTTATGTCTTTTTAGTAACCATGCTACATTAATTTATAAGAGCTATGTGCATACCATACACACTCAAAACACTAAAATAGTTCTTTCTTGGAGAAAATTGGTGTGAAACACAAAAGAAATAAATGGTACCCAATAGACACGGTGAGTTACGTAAGCAAACACTTGGGGTTAGGGTCTCATTTAAATGAAATAAAGAAAGTTGAGATGTGTCACCCAAAACTGATAATGGGATATGTGGTGTAAACAAATAGTTTATCATTGATCAAACTAGAGGTCTAGAAGTGTCGAGATGGGTGGGCCAGTCAAATGGGTCATTCTAAGTGTGTTTACAGTATGAAATGGTAAGGTTCATTGATTTTGAAGAGGATTCAATGAACCTTAGCATTTCACGATGTAAAGCCAGCTAAGGGAAGAGTTAAAGATGTATTACCATTAGTTGGGTCTTCCAGCTTATGACGTTTATCAGCATTGCAGGATTTCGTAGTCCAACTAATCGGAAGCTCTGTAGCTTTCTCAATCCCTTTTGAGTGATATGGAGCTATGTTATGAATGCCAAATTGTAGGGAACCCAACAAATCTGTCTCAATACATTCATACCTATAAATGAAACCTAGTTAATACATCGCCCTTACTTTAAGAAAAATTTATTAACATCCATACTTACATTTTCTTGCACAAGTTATCAGTGATCACAGATAGATTAATAACTTGCATCCGGATTTCCATAATTCTGTGCTCAGGATAGGTATCAAATGGTTCCTCAATAAACTTAGATAGTTTCTCAACATTAGTTTCAAGCTGCTGCTGTTGATCCTCGAATAAATGTTGTTTTATCTCGAGATCTTCTTTTGTCATCTCATCATTGAAAAGCTCTTCACCAAACATATAAAATGCAAATGGGTATGAATAGGAAAGTGCCCGTCTTGATCTGAATAACCGATAGAGTCCATTTGTTACCCAGCTAAAATCTCTTAACTGTGAATCTTTTCCCTCCAAAAATGCAACCTTGTCTCGTATGGTCTCCTTAAGTCTAGATTCCTGTTTAAATGAATCCGTATGAGCTTTGTAACGATTATGATAATGCATATACCGATAGAGATCCCGCTTTGCACGCTCTGACTTTTTTTCACGGTCTTCCTTGTACCGACCACAACTATGACCAGTGATATTTGACCAAGTATGGTCCCGACCCGTTGCGCCACCACATAGCCAACTAGTTCACATGTAATAAAAAAGAAAAATGAGCATCGACAAACAACGGCGTCAATGCTACATATTATTTGGACAACTAAAGCATGCCAATGAACATATTAGGATTTTCCAAAAATTGCTTTCACATAGTAATTATCATCACTAAAGACTAAACAAATGCATCAAACCTTTTCCCCAGAATTTGAACACTATACAAAATAATTCTCTTACCAAAATATAAGAGGGGGACAAGATGACGAACCGACCATCTTTAGTTCAGAACAAACCGAGCAGGTCAGGTTTGGTTGACCCCATAAACACTGTTTTGTTCATTATTTATATAATGATTCATTTTATATATGAGTACAAACGCAGTATTGTTACAATAATAATCTTAATTTCAGAATAAAATGATATTGGAAAGTGAGGCACTAAAAATACACTTTGGCCAACTTTCAATCGTTTAGCCAATTTGCCTAATTCACTTTTTAGCAAAAAAGTTCTGTTGACCAGCTTGCGATTTAAATAGCACATGTGAAGCTTTATAAGTAGATTGGTTAAAGTTACCACCTTTACAAAAGGATGAATTCACTTGAATAAATGGAATGAACAAAAAGACTGCGTTCTTACCAAAAGGCTTGTCCACAGATGCAGCTGACTAGATTGCAGCCACCATTTTTCTCAACAGGTTTATGACACTTAGGGCAAGGCTTTGTGTGAACTGTAATCCAATTGACTGTTTCTGATTCATCTCGGCATTTCTTAGTCCAAAGTTCCCACATCACACAAGAACAAGGAGAATGAGCTTCACATAAGCAACTGAAACAGAATTGATTACCACAGGAACATTCTACTTCACAAAATTCATCTTCTTCGACACGAATCGCATTTCCACAATGAGGAGTACTTGGACACCATTTTACCATTTTATTATCCTCAATATATGACTCAAGAAGAAAACGATCAAATTTCTCAGCCAAATCAGGATGCCTTTTGTTAACTAGATTCCGGATTATTGCCTCATCACATATGGCAAAACATTTATGAGCCATGCATCTGATTCGCCTACTCTGCCCCTCATTTATTTTTACAATAAAATGCTCTGTCCAACCTACAAAAAAATTAGCATGAGTACCTAGTACCCTTCATTCCAGTAATACAAAGAACCAATAGATTGAGGAATAAGGATCTCTTACAATTATTGCAAAAACAGTGCCCACAATCCATTTTTGTCATTTCACTGGATGGCAAGTCCTCCATGCATATATCACACATTGTTGTCGAAGTAGATTCCGATGAGTCTGGATTATGAAACTCAAGAATAGGCACACCAGCCTCTGTAAACAAACGGTCTTTTCCTTTCTCTACAAGTACTGCAAATATCTTCTCAACATCCCAACGATAATGTATAAGTAGCGTCCGTGCATGGTGTTCCCTCAAAGACAATAATTCCATAACTCTACGCAAATCTTCCCTCTACAAAAATGATGTAAATTATCAATATTCAACAAGTAGATAAGGTGCAAAATAGATTATAGAAACAAAAGGTAACCAACTTGGGCTAGAATTGTAGAGTTCTACCTGAGCAGCCAAAAGAGACTCTTTTGTTATGACCTGTAAAAAATGCAAGAAAGATTTAAGAAAACTTGATAATAATGAAATCATATTAAAGAAAGAACTATCAACAGTTAGCTACTGCAAAAAGAATGCATAAATATGTAAATGTAATGATCCAAGCTTGATTCAGCTTCTAATATGTTTAACTGTAGTACACTAGTAATTGCTTTAATTTCTTAATTAGACTGTGTAATCACTTGGCTTGACTATATTAGGCGTGACTGTCTCTACCATCTCCAGATATGCAGGAAAAAAGGGAATCTTTCAGAATATTTTTCCACCAAAAGATACGGGAGCACCACTATGAAGAGTTGAGCTGTCCGGTTGCTCGATTTTAGCCAAGGGATGGAACAGTAAGTAGGTGAAAGACTTTTGTGCATCAATAGAGGTATGTCCACTAAAAGCTTTGATAAAACAGAATTTGCAAAGGCCAAAAAGAGATCTGTTTATATTTCTTCAGTAAAAAAACTAAATGATTAAGCTTGTGTCTTGAGCAATTAAAAGAAAAATAACTGAAGTTCATTACAAACACATCAGAGAACTCATATTAAGCCGTATCATATAAGCTTCTGGACCTATTGATGTGAAAAAGATGTCACCTATGTGGTGAAAGAAACACCTGTTAATGAGGGGACATTGCAGAAAGAAGTATGGGACCAAGCTTTGTTTACTTTGTAGGAGAAAAAAAACTTCTGTAAGCACCAAAGTGCTTTAGACCTAATCATGTCACTCCAATAGATAGAAAAAATATATATATATTGCTAATGAACTAAACATACCAGCAAAACGGAATTCAAGAAACACAAAAGTACATATGACACAATCTAAATAAAGATCCCATTGTCCGATCAAACAACCCGTAAGGCAACACAGACATACATCTACAGTAGTTTATCATGTCAATTTTAGACATTCAAATTTCAAAAAAGAACTGCCAAGAATGAACAAACAACACTTCAGACACACATTCCCGGATGCCCCTCGCAAAAACAAACCCGAACAGAAAGAACACAAAAGAGCAAAAGAAAACCCCCAATCCATCCACATTTCAATACAAAACCATCAAGCTGCAATATCACACACAACATAAATCTCAATCATTCAGCTCATACAATTTAAAAAATTCGATCTTAAGCCCACATCCACACTAATTTCCAATTTTCCACCCAAAACATCAAACCACATAGATACCGCCACAAGAACAAAACGCAGATAACCCGATTAATTACATCCAAACCCGACTAATCCCTCCAAATCCGAAACTAATGGAACCCTAACCCCAACAAAACCCTAACTCATCTTACACACAGAAGAAAGTAAGAAACTAAAAAGAATATGCTATATACCTTCGATGAAGAGCCTTTGGGAGGAGCCCACTGAGGATCAGATTCTTCGTTCTCGATCGCATCGTCGAGCGAATCACGATCGGAGCAATAATAATCCTCTTCGGCGCCGCTGCTCATGCAATCCTCCGATTCCATCGCACTTGAACAAACGGCGAGTGTAAAGGTGCAAAATTCGATCGAAAATCGCGTGTGAAAGAAGAATCGATGAGTGTGATGAATCGAATTGAAGCTAAATGGAACGATGAAGGTGAAATTGGGTGAGCCTACCGCCGGCGAAGAGGCCAAATGGGGAAAAAGGGGGCTTTATGTTGCGACGATGAAGAGGCAAAGCTTAGCATAGGAGGCTCGATTATTATTATTATTATTATTATTATTATTATTATTATTATTATTATTATTATTATTATTATTATTATTATTATTATTATTATTATTATTATTATTATTATTATTATTATTA
>BJCM01200824.1:0-11170 GCA_018326385.1 Flaveria bidentis | reverse complement strand
GAACCTGTTCCAAGTTCATAGATCGCACTAGATCGATTCCAAATCGTTCTTAACATTTAGATTCAATCTACAATTGTTTCTACGTGCGTTCTCACTGATTGGATCGCCAATCAAATAGGATTCCGCACTATTTGATTCGGTATACACGTTTATCAGTTAGTATTTCATTCAATACACGATCCTAACATGTCAATAACTAGATTGATTATTTTGTCAACTCGCCAAATCAAATACTGAATTTTACTCCACTTACTTCAAACCTATTGCATCAACCTTGCGACTTGAACCATACCAATTTTGATATGAATATTCAATAAGATAAGATTTCAACATCTCGTATTCATAAGAAACATCCTATATCATAGATTATGGGTCCTTTGACTGAGAGAACAATGAGAAGTCAATCAAAGAAAGCAAACATTTGCTTATAGTCATGTTTTCTTTCTCAAATTGTTCCTAAAAACATCACTGAAGCTTTGTAGGACAATAGTTGGATTGAAGCAATGCAAGAAAAGTTGCTACAGTTCCGTAAACAAGAAGTGTGGAAGCTTGTGGATTTGCCTGAAAGAGAAAATGCCATTGGCACTAAATGGTTATTTAGAAACAAATCAAATGATCAAGGAATAGTGTTTCAAAACAAAGCAAGGTTAGTAGCTCAATGTTATGCTCAGGAGGAAGGAATTGATTATGATGAAGTATTTTATCTAGTTGCAAGACTTAAAGCAATTCGTGTTTTCCTTTCATACACTGCTTATATGAAATTCAAAGTGTACCAAATGGACGTCAAAGGTGCCTTTTTGTATGGACCAATCACCGATGATGTGTATGTCAAGAAACCTCAAGGTTTTGAAGATGCTGGATTTCCTTAATGTGTGTACAAACTGAGCAAATCTTTATATGGTCTACATCAAGCTCCTAGAATTTGGAATGAGATATTGTCCCAGCATTTTATCCAACATGGATACACAAGATTTATCCAACTTTAAGAAGGATGGAAATGATCTCATATGTGTTCAAGTGTATGTGGATGATATCATGTATGGTTCAACCAGCCATAATTTGTGCTCAGAATTTGAAAAGATTATGAAATCTCTCATAGGAGAGATAAACTTCTTTCTTGGATTGCAAGTGAAACAATCTGCAATGGCATATTTATTAATCAAGAGAAATTTTTTGATAAGCTATTTAAGAAGTTCAAACTGCAAGATTGTCAATCTCTTAGAACTCCAATTGACGTCAATACCAAGATTGATCCTAACCCAAAAGGAAAATCTATTGACCAAACATTATACAGATCTATGATTGGATCTTTGATGTAACTTACTACTTCTAAACTTGATATAATGTATGTTGTTTATGTTTGTATTAGGTATCAATCAAACCCGAATGAGTCTCACCTTATCGCTGTCAAACCTATAGTCAGATACTCAAAGTAAAACTGGCTCTAGGGTTATGGTATCCTTATAAAGGAAACTTTGATTTACATGGCTATGCTGATAGTGATTATAGGGGATGTTGTAAAGATCGAAAATATACTATGGGTGGTTGTAAGTTTTTGGGTCCTAGATTAGTCTCATGGTAGTGTAAGAAACAAAAAAATGTCTCAGTCACAACTATAGAAGCTGGTTGCATTAGTAAAATGTTCTCAAATCCTTTGGTTGCAAAGCCAACTAATGGATTACGGGTTCAGTTTTCTTAAAACTCCTATTTACATTGATAACACAATTGCTATGTTTATAACAACTAATCCTATCCAACATTAAAAAACGAAACATATCGAGATTCGATATCATTTTCTTAGAGATAACTCTGAAAAAGGTTTAATCATTATGATTCAAATATCAACTGAAAAGCAATTGGTTGATCTATTTACAAAAGCCTTTTTACCAGGAAGGTTTGAGTATTTGGTTGAGTCTATTGGTCTGATTAATCATGTTGAAACCTTGTTTGCTTTATCAAAATGATAAGAACCCTCCCTCCTTTATAAGAAATTAAACAAAAACTGTCAAAGTTAACTGCCTGATTGTATATATTGTGTGTGTATGATGAAAGAATAAATAAATAAATAATAAGAAAATTGCAAAATCAAAAGAGAAAAATATAAAATGAAAATACAAAAACATAATTTAGTTGTTCAATTCTTTAATATTGAATCTACCATTACAATATGTGAGAAATGATAGTACATTAGTTTTAATCAGTTGCATACTTCACTCAATAATAAAGTCTGAAATGATCAAATATGATGTGCAGGCAAGGTCAAGCATTTATATTGACAAAATAAATTCTTGTTATTAAACTAAATCATTTATGGATTTATGTGTGTCCATCTTATAACTAATGAGTCGTGTCAACTTATCTAATTGATTTCATGTCAAGTAATTACCTCACACCTGGTGGTGATATGAATAACCATGAGATCTATATAAAGAATTCATTCACTTCTCTGTTATGAGTCATCATAGACCTGAAGTGATGAGATATCCTATGTTGTAAGTCATTATAAACCTGAATATTCTCACATGATACAAAAACATGCCAAAGTGCACACATCATTGATGAATATATAATTATTAAAAACATGATATCTAGTTATAAATATTTGTCAAGTAAATAAGTTGAGTAAAAGTGTTTGCTTGCATACCTTGACGAGGGTCAGACTCTCTAAGTCTAAGTGTGGGTTACATAATGTCATATCAAATCGAACCTCAATCAATCCAAGAATTGAAAAAGTAAGTGTGTACTTTTTCTAAAGTACACATTGTTTGTCCTTAGATCTAATGTATCCTTTGTTGTGGTAACGCTAACCTGGAACAAACTTTATCAGGATTTAATCACTTGTTCATGACTATCCACAATTTGTTTATTTTAATGTGCTGATTATTATCTAATATGATCTCACTAGAGGCATATGATTTATTGTATATATAGTAGAGTTTTATTCAATTTTCTTTTGATTTCTGTATGATTTTATGTGTGCAGACATGTTGATAATGATTGATTTTTTTTAATCTTAAACAAATACAAACTTCTAAATTTTTGAACTTAAAAGTTTAGGAGAAGTAAAGATTGAAAAAGAGAAATATAAAATAAATGTTTGCATGAAAAGGATGATGCTAAAGTTTATAAGTATGTTTGTGTTTGATATGATTCACAAATGAACCTAAAAAGATTTCAAAATCTTCTTGTAATAAAAGAGTTGAGATTGTTTGGAATATTTTTAAAAAATTTGAAAAATTTTGAGACTAAAATAAAAGAAAATTTGTTGAAAAAGAAAATTAAAATTTTTGTGAGTGAAAAAGTGGCTTTTTCTGTTTTAAAGTTAAAAATTCAAAGTTTTTATGAAGTCAAACAAATTTTGACCAAGGGTTGAAAGTTCATGAAGAATAGTGGAAATTTACACAATTAGTGTTTATTCAATTCAGGAGTATGAATAAATTTCAGGAATTTGTACAAGTGTTGGGCGTTTAGATAAACCTCATGCGCCTAAGCAGTTGTCCTAAGTCTGAACTTCTAGTTAAGTGTTGGTGTTGGGGTTTAACAATTGAATAAACTAAAGCTTACCAAATCATAAATATAGCAACTGAAGATCACATTGTACAAGTTCAGAGACCAAGTTGATTATAATAAAAACAACAATACAAGACAATACAACATGACAAAGTCAAGATCAAGACAATTAGAAAAGTCAAAATTAGGTCATGTTGTAATAATAATATGAATAGACCCACTAGTGCATTTTTGCAAGTGTGGTTCTTTTGTGTGTGTTTCTCATGGTGTAAATCATAATCCAAGGAGAAATTCTCTCCTTTGGGTGGGTTTGATTTCACCACCTATCTATGATTCTCATTGTAATTTGTTTATCAACATCAATAAATCATAACATTATTATTATCCATCTCTTTGTTCTTTGATTCACACACTTCCACCCATCTTAATTTTGATTTCTAGATCTGAACAAGATGAATCCTAAGATCTGAGCTTAATGAATCTGAAATATTGATTTAGCATTTGGGGGTTTTTAACAAACTCATGCGCCTAAACAGTACGAGACATTTTATGTTGAAAATAAACCAAGTGTAAACTTTTGAAAGCTCATGCGCCTGAACAATGCAAATGCACCTAAATTCTTTGATAATATTGACCAAGTTTAACTCATGCGCCTAGGGCTCATGCGTCCCAACAGTGGTCATGCGTCTACACAGTTGTAACACCCCGAAAAGTCAAAACAATTCATTAAGGATAATGGGCTTAATTATTGGGTATTTAATAAGATAAGGAAATGGCCATGGGCTAAATTACGCTTATTGGGTAGTAACCTGGAAAGGGATCATCAGGTTAAGAAAACGGGGAAAGTTAAGCCCAAGGTTAATTGGGCCATTCCGTATTGTCACGAGGGTAGGGGAAGTGGCTTACAAATTAGAACTACCCGATGAGTTGAGTGGAATTCACCCTACGTTACATGTATCTCATCTCAGGAAATGTCTGGCAGATAATGACGCAGTTGTACCATTAGAAGGCATTGAAGTCGATGAACGGCTGAATTATGTAGAGCAGTCGGTGGCCATCCTTGATTGGAAGGAGAAGCACTTACGAAATAAAGTGGTTCCACTAGTACTAGTACAGTGGAGACACAGAAAAGAATCAGAATCTACGTGGGAGACCGAGGAGGAGATGAGGAAATTTTATCCCCAATTGTTTGATGACAGACAGGTTTCGAGGACGAAACCTAAATAAGTGGGGGAGACTTGTAACACCCCGAAAAGTCAAAACGAGTCATTAAGGATAATTAGCTTAATTATTGAGTATTTAATAAGGTAAGGAAATGGCCATGGGCTAAATTAGGCTTATTGGGTAGTAACCTATGGGATTAAAGGCTGATAATCAACCCTTAAGCAACAAAATCAACCTCCATCTGTATCATTTGCAACCCTAGCCACCAAATTCATAGAGAGAGAAAGTAGAGAGAGAAAGTGAAGGAAACTCAAGATTTGGAGCTTCAAAGGTCAAGGGATTGAAGATCTGGGTGTTGGAGCATCAAAACACAAAAAATGAGAAACAAATCCAGGTAAGAATCGACCTCTAAACCCTTCTGTAGATCAAACCCGGATTCTAGAGTTTTGGGTTTTGAAAAGTTGCAAAGAATCGTATAAAGCTCACATTTTTACGTATGAAAACATGTATAAAGCTTAGATTTAGCCTCATGGATGATAAACTAAGGGTTTTGACATAAAAAGTTGTGATTTTGGGTTAAAAATGGGTTGGTTCGTCATTTCAGCTCGATCTGCGAAACTGGATATGCTTCCAGCGAATTTGCATATTCAAGCAGCAAAACTACGAGAACTTCCTGCGAAACTATAGTTTCGCAGGTAGTTTCGCAGGTAGTTTCGCAGACAAGGTTATCAAATGAAAGTTAGGTGAAACTGGCAGCGAAACTGCCAGCGAAGGTGGCAGTGAAACGGTTGGCGAATCTAGTTGCGAAATTGCTGATCTTGCAGCGAAATCTGCAGCGATTTAGGCAGAAATTAACCCTTTTAAGTTTCAACTTATCTGTAGGCTGTGTAATGTGATCCTAGCTTTTTAAGCTTAGTTTAGAAGTTGGTCTCGGTATCCAGGTGAGTTCTAGATCCCTTATTTGTAAGTTTTTCTATGTTTTGGGGTTATTATGCATACTAAATATACGTTTTTAAATGACCGAGTTTTTAGGAGGTTTTAACTGGAAGATCAATTTTTCTATAAGGAAATGTGTTATATAAATACTTAAAAATAAAAATTTTCCGTGCTGACCTGGCAGGGGCGTTGCCCCTTGGACCCCACTAGGGGCTGCTGCCCCTAGAACCCTGCTGTCAGGGGTTGCCGCCCCCAAACCCCCGTTGTCCCGCGAAGGGTCGGTTATGTTTTATGATGACTAGTACTTGGTATGTTGTGTACTTAATAAGTTAAGTATTATATATTAATGTGGAAGATGATATTAATGAAAAGCGAAACTTAATGAATGTTACCCCCGGGCCCATTCGATGATGAAAAAGTCTTGCAAGCACTATGATAGACTTCTCTTATGTGAGTCTGATGTATGATGATGGATCCGTATTCATGTGCGGGCTATGTGCCTTGCACTGTGGATCAACTCTTGGGGGTTAGCTACCGTTTTCATGTGTACCGACAGGGATTGGCATTTGTTGTCGATCAACATAGAGCTCTTGTTTTGTGCAATTTCGTTTATGATGAAAGTGAAAGATAATGAAAGAATGAAAGATAATGAACATGCTATTATTGATGCAAATAAGGTAATGTACTATGATGTATGCATGGTCATTATATGAAGGATAAGATTTATATTTTCTTACATTATTTAAAACTAGAATTCACTCAGCGAAGCTGACTTTTATGCATAATAGTTGGCAGGTAAACGCTGATGCTGGGGATGGAACCATGGAGCTACTTTGAGAGCAATGGATGGCATTCCTGTTTATGAAATATTTTATTTAATTTAAAGGAAAAAGTACTATGTTTTATTTACAATTAAAGGACAAATGTATGATCACAATATCAACTGCAAGTTTTAAGTAAATGTTTATGTTATTTCGTTGCGTTGTTTTGTTATTAAAATTATTTTATGCTATGAATAACCAACTGTGAGGTTTCCCGGGTATGGGGCCTTACAACAGTGCTCATGTGTCTAGAGGTTTTTCACACCGATATAAATTAAACACTTGACAGAATGCATTTCATTTGACCATTTTCACACTCACTCACACTCTGTTCTTATTCTTATACACCAGTCAAGCATCATACTTTCTTGTTTAGATTGATTATCTAAGATATTGATATACTAAGGTATAATCAGTTATTCTAAACAACTTATTGAGTGTATTTCATCAAATCACAGTCTATAATCGTCACATTCAATCGGGTGTTTGAACCCTATTTGGGCGTTTAAACCTTATTCGGGAATTCGAACCCTAAGAGACTGAATGATTTGAAATTTGATGATAATTTGTGATTGAATGATCAAAATTGAATCTGAAATTGTTGTTAAAACATGATTTCGATCACTTTAACATAATCAAATATGATTTTCATCACATAATTGTTTTATGATTCATTGGTTCGTAAGTGAATAATAATTATAATAATAAAAGAAATTCATTCAGAAATGAATTGACAATGAAAATTTCAAATAATTGTTTTTAATCATCAAATCTCAATTAATTCTTACAAATCATCAAGAAACAAATTACTTAAGTGATTAAAAAGTTATTAGAATCAGATAAAGGCAAAACAAATATTGATGAGGTAGCATCAGAATCAGCATCTGAAGCTAAAACTCAAAGGATTGATCTAGATACTTCACATGTTGAGGATGAAGAAACAGATGAGTAGATTGAAGCACTGGATGATATAGATGCAGAATATACAAATGAGTGGTACAATGAGATATTAGAGGATGAAGATATATGTGAAATAGTTGACTCACCAATGATGAATGATAATGATGACATTCCAATTCCTACGGATTTTGAAGATAGATACAAATCTTGTTAGATGAAGTATAATAGAGTGTATCTTGATGGTCTGACTATAACTCAAATAAATGAAGAGTTTGATAAATGTATGATAGCAGAGTCGTTAGCACCAGTTGATCTAAATGAGATAAGTTTAGAGCATGGTTAGTGGGCACCTATGAGAGGGAGCTTAAATATTAATGATATTCTTGTTAATGAATTGCACCATCGAAATCCAGAAGATAAAAGTATTCCAGCTCTGAGGACTTGGTTGCAATCAAGGAATATCCATGGAAGATGCTCAAAAGACTTCAAGGTGAATTCTTAAGAAGATTAGTAAGAAGTTTTCGGGAGACATAGAAAATGTATAACAAGATCATTATTTTAAACATGGATAATCCACAATATCTTAAGATCACAAAGAGAACTAAGGTGTTAAAGCCTCAAGAAATATAATCTATGGAGTTAGTGAAGAGAACTCATGAGAAAAGAAAGGAGCTAATGGGAATGTTTCCTAACTCTGAACAACTTGCTTACAAAGTTGATTTGGATCAAAAACAACTATAGAACAAAGCAAGGTCTACTGGTGATTTGGTGAGGAATGTACTACAAACAGGGAAATCTACTTCAGAGCTGCTGAACACTATGATTGTGCCTAATAAAACAAAAGAAGTAAAAATTATGGCATGGAAATATGACAATGTGTTTGATGCATTCTTGTTTAAGAGAGTTAATGTTATTTGTGATGTATATGATTTCAACTCCATTATCATTAATCTACCAGTGAAGGATCTGAAAGAATTGAATAAGTTGACTCTTATTAATCCATCCAAGGCTGCTCGAGGTGAAAATTTTGTCAAACTTCTTGATAGAGAAATTACTAGAATGCCTACTTTTCAAAAAATAAGTTGTGATCAAGAAGACCAAATGTATTTTCAAAAGTTAAAAAGAATAGACAAATGAGAGTCAAGCACATGTATGGATGTAGATTATTTGGAAGCATTTGGTGATAGATATTTTAAAAAGATAACAAATCCAGGGTTAAAAGTCATTGATGGTACTCAAAAATCCAAGCCAATCCTGAGATGGTTTTATGACATAATAGACTTTAATATTAAGCTTGTGAGAAATGAAAATGATTAGGTGAAAGATATGATAAGCTTGTTTGGAGTATTTGAGCTGAAACTTCTCCATCCGAGTTATATCTCATTTTTATCTAACCAACAGATTGAACAAGTTAAGTCTATAGAAGCTAAAACTGATCGAAAATACTTCATGACAATAATCAAAGTGATAAATGCAACCATTGAGTGTAATTCCTTAAGGAAAACTCTGGCTTATGCAAACATTGTCAAGAAGTACATTCCAAATATAAAGTTTATGAGGATTTCAAGTAAAGGTGTATTAGAAGTGCATATGAAAGATCAATCTAGTCCATTGGAGTTTTATGCAAATGTTGATATATCAAGTCTATTAAAGGATACTCTCCTAAGGATGGATGTTATGGAGATTAAAACAAATGATTCAAAGCCCAAGCAAGAAATTTTTGCAAAAAAAAAATTCAAGTCATCAATAAAGAAAGCATTAAAAGAATTGGAGTTGTACAAAGACAAGCCCATGTTCAAGATAAAAGAAGAGCCAGATGATTATTTCGATTGAAGACGTCAACGCAAATCTTAGGGGGAGTATTGTTAAACCTTGAAGATTAGCATTTAGTGTTTAGTTTGTTTTTGTCATTGTGTAGGGAATTATTTCTAAATATATGTTCCTTTTGTTTTTTGATTAGTATAAATAGGATTATATGTATTTTATGCATGTAGACTTTGAAATAGAACTCTCTCTATGTACATTGTAATCCTTTACAAGTATCAATGAAACTTCTATGAATTTTTGTTATAATTGCATGTGTTGATTACTTTGTTTATATAATTATCAATTGCATCTTATTATATACACAGATCGATTTGTTTGAACCTATCAAACATTGCGTTCACGCGCTGCAACTTTAAGTTTTCTCGTGCTGAAATCTTTATCCATCATTTTGAAGTTCTCGTATCATTCTATTTCTTGAAACATATGAGTGTTTGGTTTTCACTTTAATTATAATCTATAAAGACTAGTTCTTTATAAAATAATAATAAAAAAAATACAAAAGACTGAGATAGAACCTAAGAAAATATCGTCCATGGTGGTGAATATAAGCATCGAGTTGAGTGGTGAATCTTATTCTTAAAATTGAACTATATTGTTTAATGTTCTTTATATCACGTTTCGTACAACAAACATAAAAAAATGCATAAATACAAGAACCAAAAATTCTCATACATAACGACAAAATTGAAAATTGACCTATATAAGGATGATTGACGTAATTTATTCTTAGTTTTATCGGTGGCTTTCTTGAACTTCCTTCACTAATTTTTTTCTGTATTAGTGTGTGGTAGTTCAAAAATTTATAATCAAATACATATAATTAACATCGAGTTCTTATATAATCAAAGTCTGTTAATGTCATTAAAAGAATATAAAATTTCACGCAAATAATTATATAATAATGAAATTCAATGCTAATTTTTGAAAGACTGCGAAGTAGAACCCAAGTAAATGTCGTTTAAAATGGTGAATATAAGCATCAAGTTGAGTGATGAATCTTATTCTCAAAACTGCACTCAATGTATTAATGTTCTAAATATCACACCTCGTATAACCAACGTAGACGTAGAAAATGCCCCGAAGTAACAATTCATTATGTTTCTAGTTACTCTACGCATAATACTGTATACAATGAATATATGTATACATACACAAGCGCATTAAATACAAGACATTAAAATTATAAAAAGTGTACACAACAATCTGAGACTTCAATCAAATTAATATAGTGTTTAATATTAAGACTTGACAAATTTTTATTTAATTTATTTATAAAGAGGATCATTTTTACTTATTGCATGACTTGAACACAATACTTTAAAATTTTAGAGGTTTCGAGAGGCTTTGCTTTTCCAACTAGATGACTAGCCCAGTGGTGTCTTGTAAATTATTAGAAGCTAATTACGGTATATATGAGAGGCAGAAGAAGAAATTAACAATCTTTAGTTTACTTTTATGTATTAAAAACTAGTATAATTGATTCTCCAAAACTCAAATAACCTTTTTATACTTCAATATATTTTAAAATTTTGCAGCGTATAATCAAGACTTTTTTTATCTTAAGTATATATATTGTAATTATGTTATTATAATTTTTAAGGAATTTTTACATTTTTTCTTTTCTTAAGACCTTGAATTAAATATTCCCATAAGCCAAAAATCAATTACGTATTTTCACTTCTTTAAACATATATTTACATATTACTAATTCATTAAAATTTTATTCTACCTCTATTAATATTAATTGATTCATAGATATTATTTTATTTTGTTATTGTAGGAGTTTAAAGCATCGGCAATTTGTTTTTGTATTTGAAGATATAACTTAAATTATGAATGATTGTTGTTTTGAAATATAGTTTTACCCTTTTGTATTATGGATTTAATGGTTTTGTTCTTTTACAAAGAAGATTCGAATTTGAAGACATATGCAATTAATGGTCTCTACAGGGGAAATATGTAAAAATGATTTCATAAAAATAAGTGTAAAAGTTCTTTAATGAGTTAATTAT